>BOPN01004783.1:90000-95000 GCA_017312705.2 Penaeus japonicus
ACCACGTAATTCTCATTATTTGTAATTTACATTATATATAATGTTTATATATATATATATATATATATATATATATATATATATATATGTGTGTGTGTGTGTGTGTGTGTGTGTGTGTGTGTGTGTGTGTGTGTGTGTGTGTGTGTGTGTGTATATATATATATATATATATATATATATATATATATATATATATATATATATATATATATATATGTATGTATGTATGTATGTATATATACAAATTTATATATATACCTACAAAGAGAGCGAGATTTATATTTAGTGAATACTTATAGAAATATATGCTAAAGTTTATATGATTATGCAATAATCACTCCTCTTATATTCAGAATTATACTGAAAAAAAAACATTCACCCTCTGAGCAAATTATCAATTGCAAATATATTGCAATACATTTAGCTTATTCATTCGAATTTGAATGAACAAGCGCGATTTTATTTCAGAGCCTTTTCCTGAAGCTTACGCACCGTTGGGTTCTGCATGATTTATGCAATTATTTTCAACAAAAGATCAACAATTTTACGAAGCATTTTTTCTATGATGTTAACGATTTTATCTGTTTATTCATCTTTAACTATGTTGGTAATTTGTTACTCTTATTTTTGGCAGAATTATATTTATGTTAGATAAAATAATGATTGTGATAATAATGATAATGGTATTGATAATAATGATTATGATAATAGATATTATTATCCTTATTTTCAATGTTATAATAATAATAATAGTAATAATAAAAATGATAATGATAGTAATGATAAAAATGATAATTATAGTCTTAATGATAATAATAATAATATGATAACGATAATTATTTTAATAATAATGATGCTGATACTACCACAGCAAAAATAATAATGATGATAATAATGATGATGATTATCATTATAACGATAATTATCATCATAGTCATAATAATGATAGTAATAATAGTAATGATAATGATAACAACTACAACAGCAACAACAACAACAACAATAATAAATGATAATAATAATGATAACAAAGAAAATAATAATAATGATAATAACACCAATAATGATAATCAATAAGAATTAATATAATAAAATAACAAAGATAATAATAATATCACCAATCTGATACCGAAAGAGCAAAAGATAGAAGAAATAATGTTTTCCCCTTACTCCCCTTGTTATTTGTTTCCCTCCTTCCATATCTCTACCTTTAAAGGATTCTTTTCTAACCGTGTCTATGTATACAGTTTGGTGGATCCCAGTCACTGATAAGCATCGAGTCCCTTCAGATGTGACGTTGCTCTTTTAAACTTTTCTATTTTTCTCGCTGTTCCTGTCATACATTCTTTGATAGAAATGCGCATTAGTACGATATATATATATATATATATATATATATATACATATATATGGTTCTGAATTAGATGATAAAATGCACCAACAGCTTCCCTGGAGCAAGAGGGTCCCCGTGCCAGGGTTAATGCCAAGCTGTTGGCAGCAGAACAGTAGATAGTAGATACTTACTAAAGGCGTCTTCAGTGCAGTTGATCCATACGGCATATGCAGATTTATATGTCTGCTGGAAGTCTGATACCGCAGCTTAAACGGGAGAAATAAACGCTCCCCGTTATTTGGAGCTGCTAGTAAAGAGAGACCCTTTGGGCCTCCACCTTGCCTTTCCACTTGCTCTTGCCTACATCCTAAAATGAACCCACAAAGCTGAATGCCATATCGCCCGTCGACCGGGTCACCAAGGAGAGCGTTGCACAATTAGGCTCAACACGTCAACACAGACACGGTTCATTGGGGATGCCGAGGCTAGATTGCTGAACGGCCAAACTGTCTCGTGTTGATGACGATATATATACCTAAGATCCACTAGAAACGAGATGCACAAATCGAACTTTTCTCCATATAGAATAGTTTCCCCCTCTGGTTATCTGGCGATTGGCAAATTGTGACCGATGTTGTCACTCTGACGTCACAGAAGGAGAGATAATAGATAAGACAGAAAGCAACCCTTACATACTTTATGTTTGTTATGATGGAATGCTTCTTTTTTCGTCGATTTATTCCTAGCTTCTATTGCACTCTCTCACTGATGAGACCAAGGGCATGTTGACATTAGTAGAACCGTCCTCAGTTCCGTAATCTTAATGGAAGGCTAGTCAAGGATTCATCTAATCTACCAAGCATTGCGACACAGTTTGACTAATAATTAAAAATAAAGCCCGGCTTTATATTAACGAATTTCACAGCATCCGGTCGACACTCTCGTTCACCTGATCTTCTCCAAATTAGAAATTATTTGTTTCACAAAAGCCCTGCCATTTCCTCTTGGTACTGTAGAGGAGAGTCTGTCTGGTATTCGCGGTTCTCTTAATTTCAAATACACAAAAAGTGATTAGTTTACGAAAGGACATTCCCTTTAAGATATTTATCAAATCGCACCCTTCTCCTGAAAGAAGTAAGGATAAGAATTATGGTCATAAGAATTATAATCATCATCAGAATGATGATGATGTTGATGTTGATGGTGATGATGATGATGATGATGTTGATGTTGATGGTGATGGTGATGGTGATGGTGATGAGGATAATGATGGTGATGGTGATAGTGATGGTGATGTTGATGTTAAGGTTGATAATGATAATGGTGATGTTGATTTTGATGTTAATGTTGATAATAATGATGGTGAGGATAATGATGATGTTGATGATGATGATGATGATTATAATCATAAAAAAACATTATAATAACAATAACAATGATAATGATAATAATAATAATAATAATAAATAATGACAACAATAATTATGACAATAATCATTATCGTAACAATAATAAGAAAATGAAATAACTAAATAAACGCAACCATTCCTTAGTACAGAACAGACGATCCAGAATATCAACACATAAATCCGAATATCTCGCTACAATTCACCAATCGCGCATTTAAACTCGTGATGCCATCCAAATAGCCCCTAAGAATTAAAATGCCATCAACTTTATGAATGCGTGATTAACGGAGTATGGCGTAGATTATGCAACTTGGTAGCCCTTCCGCCGTCAATATTACAGCGGTCCCCGTAGCGCCGGGTGACTTTCCGCAGAGCCAGTGAGATTTCCCTTTTATGATCGGGATGAGGAAGGCTATGGGAGGATTAATTTTATCCTCGGGATGAGTGGGAAAGTACGGCAGAAAGATTTTTTTTTTTTTTTTTTTTTTTTTTTTGGGGGGGTGAGTTCGTCCTGTTATTTATCTTTTTTTTTCATTCTTTTATTTTTAATCTTATTTTCTTATTCTTTTATTTTTATCTTATCTATTTATTTATTTTATTTTATTTTTGTACTCTTTTATTTTTTATCTTATTTTTTTATTTCTCTTTTTCATCTTATTTATTTATCTGCTTTTCATTCTTGTTCTTTTGTTTTTTATATCATTTTTCTGGGTTTTTTTTTATCTTAGTCATTTATTTTTATTTTATTTTCTATTCTTATATTTTTAGCTTATTTATCTATCTATTTTTATTTTTTATTCTTTTGTTTTTTATCTTATTTCTTTATCTATTTTTTCATTCTTTTATTTTCTATCTCTATTTTATATTTTTTTTATTCTTATCTTATTTTTTTATTCTATTATTTTTTATCTCATTTATCTATCTATTTTTATTTTTTTTATTTTTTTATTTTCTATCTCTCTTTTTTATTTTTTTTATTTATATCTTATTTTCTTATTCTTTTATTTTCTTATCTTATTTTTTATTATTTATCTTTTATCTTATATATTAATCTATTTTTTCATTCTTTTGTTTTTTATCTTATTAATTTATCTTTTTTTGTTTTATTTTCTTTATTTTTTATTTATCTATCTGTTCCTTTTTT
Source organism: Penaeus japonicus (assembly GCA_017312705.2). NCBI lineage: Eukaryota > Metazoa > Arthropoda > Malacostraca > Decapoda > Penaeidae > Penaeus > Penaeus japonicus. The sequence goes on from BOPN01004783.1 coordinate 93,887, forward strand.
TATTCCTATTTATCTTATTCTATTTTTTGAGGAGCAAGCCGTGATAAAAGATTATTGCATGCTTTCTAACAAATTGGTACAATAACCAGATTTGCTCGATTACATGACAATGATTTCATAACTTTATTGTGATATGATCCATGCAATCCTTTGCCAAAATGTATATTTAAAGGGTACGGGAGAGCAATAGATTTACCATCCACCATTGAAAAGAATATTATGTTTCATACACACGTTATGTGCGTAACGCTGTGCATATTATAGAGAAAATGGATTGTTTATTAAAAGCTTTAATAGTGAAGGAACAGCCGCTTTTAAATCAAAGATGAACCCTGAATTTAGATACATTTGTATTTAAAAAAAGGCATTACATTAGTATAGGAAGGGGAACAAAAATAAAAGATCCAAACTATGTAAGTTAGATCAGATGCTATAAGAATACCAATTATCTATTAATCAATTTAACAGATAGTATCATTATCATTATTGCCATCAACAGCATTATCTCTACTCGATGTAGTAAAACATAAGAAAGTAATAGGAAAGGTATTTTCCTTTTCAGATTTTTTCTCTTTTTTTTCATTGATCTGGCATTACTAAGAGCACTGATTAATTTAATTCCCACCAATACTGTGTCCACTCGTCTTTACATTTTGATACCGCAAATCCCTTACCGATTAGGGATAATGCCACTGGGATCTACATGTCAAGTCGTATACATATATTATTTAGATTCACTATCATTAACTCCATTAAAATTCCAAACAGCCCAAACACATTACGGAGAAACTAGACGCATCTCCTTGACATGTAGCCTACATTAATTCATCCAAAGCATTATTCGTTAAGAACCATCATTCATGTTATTCCCTGGAGATCAGATTGGAGCAGCTCTCGAGATCCTGCAATATCAATTTATGGGATTACTTTTCAGGCAGAAAAATAGAAAGGGAAAGAGAGAGGGAGAGGAAGAGGGAAAGGGAGAGGGAGAGGGAGAGGGAGAGGGAGAGAGAGAGAGAGAGAGAGAGAGAGAGAGAGAGAGAGAGAGAGAGAGAGAGAGAGAGAGAGAGAGAGAGAGAGAGAGAGAGAGAGAGAGAGAGAGAGAGAGAGAGGG
>BOPN01004783.1:100000-102500 GCA_017312705.2 Penaeus japonicus
AGACAGAGGTTAAAGAAAAGATAGGAATTGAGAAGAGTGAAAAAGAAAATGAAAAATAGGAAGAAGAACAGAGAAAAAGAGAAAGAAGAGAAAGAGGCAGTTAGGAAAGGGTTAGGGTCGAGGTAACAGAAGAGATAGCAAGAAAAGAGAGATTAAAGGACTGAGGAAGAAAGAGGTAGTAAAGCGCATGATGAATGGGTCGAAGAGAAAGGAGGAAAAATGAAGGAGGGAGAAAAAAAGAAGAGAACTGAGAGAGAAGGAAAAAAATGAGTGGATAATTGTGCCGAGGAAGGAGAGGAGAAGTGGAAGAAAAGATAGTAAGAGATATGAAAGAAAGGAAAACAAAAGGAGAGGAAGAAAAAGGAGAGATATGGGAGAGGATGACGAAGATTAGGAGAAGACAGAAAGAGAGAAAGGAGAGGAGGGCAGGACAATAGAGGAGGAATTGGAGAGAGAGAAGGGGGGGTAGAGAATAAAGGAGATGGAAGAGAGAGGAGAAGAAATCAAAGTAGAAGAGGGCCGAAGAGATAGATGAAGAGGGAACTGAAATAGGGGTTAGGCTAAGGGGAAAAGATGATTGTCGGAAAAACAAAACACAAAAAATAATAAAAAATCAAAATCAAAATCAAATGAAGAAGTGAATATGGACTGCAAAGAAAAGTAGTAGAAAACGGAGGAGACTAAATAGGGAAAAGACGTGGATATTAAATATAATAAAAAAATGATCGAGAAATAAATTAGGCGGATAATCGAGAAAACAATAGGAGCAAATATGAAGACGGAAGAGAACGAGAAAGAGAGAGAGGAATTATGAAAAAGAGAGAAAGAGAGAGAGAGGGGAGAGAGAGAGAGAGAGAGAGAGAGAGAGAGAGAGAGAGAGAGAGAGAGAGAGAGAGAGAGAGAGAGAGAGAGAGAGAGAGAGAGAGAGAGAGAGAGAGAGAGAGAGAGAGAGAGAGAGAGAGAGAGAGAGAGAGAGAGAGAGAGAGAGAGAGAGAGAGAGAGAGAGAGAGAGAGAGAGAGAGAGAGAGAGAGAGAGAGAGAGACAGAGAGAGAGTGAGAGTGAGAGTGAGAGTGAGAGAGAGAGAGAGAGAACCAGTGCCATGATGAGACAGAGCTCCCAAGTGCCACGGACGATGCTCAGGTAAATTCCATCGTGGTCGCATTCCTCACCCGGCATGAATAGCCGCCTTTGTTATGCATGACAACCTCACATCCCTTTTTGCGGTTAACAAAGATCCGTTTTTATAAGAATGAGTGCTTATATCGGATGGTTATATATTATTAAGGGGTTTTTAGTTGGTATTTATCATCAGGACGTGTGTGTGTTTATGTTTGTGTACGTGTGTATTTGTTTGCGTACCTTTGTGTGTATTTGTTTGCGTGTGTGTGTGTGTGTGTTTGTGTGCGTGCCTTGGTATTTTTGTTTGTGTTTGCCTTGATTTTTGGATTACAGAAATCTTTCCCTTACGCATGCCTTACCCTATAATTAAGAGCATGCGTGGTTATGCCCTCCTCAGCAAAAATGCGAAAGGAAAACTATAAATAGCCGCTTTTCAGAATGGATTTTCCATGCCACAGAGCGGCAAAATATGTTCTCTTGACAAGGATTTTTACATTCTCTTGGGTAAATTGATATCTTCCATAGATTTCCGATATGGAGATATTAATCATATTCTATTCGGATAATGTTCTTGGTGACGAAAAATAATTACGTTTTTAAACTTTCTTTTATTCTTTTAACAAATGCAGAACAAATGACAAACACCGTCATTAATACAATGATAAACAGTTGTCTCGTCCATCAGTTTCAAATATCTTTACCAATCAACTTTCTCTCTCTCTCTCTTTTCTGGGACTCAAAATAGCTATCCAATGTCTAGGCGAAGAAAATGCTTATGAACGACGTTGACATATCATAAAAACCACCTTCAGTTCAGGATATGAGAGACTGAGAGAGAGAGAGAGAGAGAGAGAGAGAGAGAGAGAGAGAGAGAGAGAGAGAGAGAGAGAGAGAGAGAGAGAGGGAGAGAGAGAGAGAGAGAGAGAGAGAGAGAGAGAGAGAGAGAGAGAGAATGAGAGAGAAGCCGATCATATAACATCTACGGTCAGCTGGATACACTACATAACCATTATGGCAAACTATCCTGTAAAGCACTCGAGAAAAAGACCAACTCAATCTCCGAGGTTTCCCAAGCAAAGGAAAAGGAGGTTTTGTAAGAGGGACGCGACCAGGGGGAATATATCATGAGAAAGTGCTGAGGTTTTCTAATCTGTAGACTGAAAAAAAGGAAAATAAAAAAAACATTGGGTTTACTGCTGATTGTAAAATACCCGTTAATATCATTACGTCTCGGTTACAGATAGTTTTGATCTCTTTCTCTTTTTTTTTCTTTTTGTATCTCTTTCTCTTACTCTTACTCCTTCTCGTTCTCGTTCTCTTTCTTTCTTTCTCTATCATTCTCTTTTATTCTTCTTTTTCATTCGCATTCTCTTTCTTTCT
>BOPN01004784.1:12500-20000 GCA_017312705.2 Penaeus japonicus
CATCGTCATCAACGTTATTATCATCATCGTCATTATTATTATCATCAACGTCATTATTATTATCATCAACGTCATTATCATTATCATCAACGTCATCCTTATTGTGACTTTGTTTATTGCTTTTATCATTGGCAGTAATTATAATTGTTTATCTCATTACTATTTTCTAATTATCGTTATCTTTGTCTTCGTAATTACAGTCATTATTGTCATCAGTGTCATTTCTAATGCTTGTTCACATTATAATTGCTGTGATCATTGTAGTTCACATAAATATCATTATTATTTTAATTTATATTTTTTTTATAATAGTTGCATCATCATATTTTTGTTTCCATTACCATCATCTCCATCATAATTCGTTGTAATTATTGTAATAACCATTGTCATCGTTATTGCTACACACACACACACACACACACACACACACACACACACACACACACACACACACACAGACACACACACACACATACACACACACATGCATATGTATATATATGTATATATATACACATATATATATTATATATATATATATTATATATATATATATATATATATATACATATATATATATATATATATATATATATATATATATATATATATATATATATATATATATATATATATATATATATGTATGTATATATACACACACACACACACACACACAAACACACGCACATATGTTTATATACCTATAAATATATATGCCTATATATATCATCTATCTATCTATCTTTCTATCTATCTATCTATCTATCTATCTGTATATATATATATTTATATATATATATATATATATACATATATATATACATATGTGTGTATATATATATGTATATATATATATATATATATATATATATATATATATATATACATATATATATATATATACATATATATGCACACACACACACACACACACACACACACACACACACACACACACACACACACACACACACATATATATATATATATATATATATATATATATATATATATATATATATATATATATGTATATATATATATATATATATATATATATATATATATATATATATATATATAAAGGACATATAGATAAATTAATATATATATATAAATATATATATATATATATATATATATATATATATATATATATATATATAGAGAGAGAGAGAGAGAGAGAGAGAGAGAGAGAGAGAGAGAGAGAGAGAGAGAGAATTAGACAAAAACTGTGCCAGTGCCAAAATTAGTGACAGAGACACGGAAAATGTGAAAGACACAAAAAAAAAAAAAAAAAACTAATGAAACACACACAAATTTTTTTCTCGGTCTTCATCCTTGCCAGTGAAACGGCAAAATCATCCGTAACACATTCTGTACAATATAGTTATATATTTTTATTCTTTTTTTCTTTCTTTGTTGGGGAGTAAGATCAGAACTTGTATACAAAGTTCAAGGCGCTCCATTTTACGAGGCATTCTCATCTCCCCCCTCTCTCCCCACCCCTCCCCCCTACGTGAATTTCCGTTTTCATTGCCTCAAAAGGGCGCACGGTAAGTTTAGATTATATAACAGTAAGTTAAAGATTCAGTAGTTTTTTTTTTGTATTTTATCATTATTAGAAACCATTAGAAACCAATTTTATGAAGATGAAATGAAGAGAAAAATGACTTTATCTTTTTACGTATGTTTTAAGGGGATACTTTGTTATCTTTTTCGCGTTTTTTATGGTGTATCTTGTTCCGTTTTCTACGTCGAGGAAATTATAGTGATTAGAGCTCCGGGAAGAATGTATATGAGATATGAGTTATTGTATTTTTTATTTAGAGTTATTATATCTGATACATAGGTGGTAAAAATGTAGGATATGCACACAAAGGCATAGGGGAAGAATACATATAGTGGCATATGTAGAGAATAGATGAAATGCCATACTGAAAGAATCAATTTAGTGGCAGCATATGTAAAAAAAAAAATTATATAAAGTGGTGCTTAACTTTTACTGGGGCATACGCAAGGATACGCATATACTAGCATACCCAAGGACGCATGCACTGTTATACGTATGAAACACAGATATTACCAAACGCTTGTCATACATAAAAAAATATACACACTCAAAAAACGAAAGGAAAAAAAAAAGACTGAATGACATAATCATACGATGAACAAAATCAAAATAGTGGAATATAATAAAATCAAAACAAAAGCGTACAAGCTATTCATAAAAAATAAAACAAAAAACTGTCAACGAGAAACAAAAAACAAAAAAAAGAAAAGAAAAAAAAGAAGAAGAAAAAAAAAAGAAATACAGCAATGACACCATAGCAGTTCCGTTTTCTTTAATGAAATATATTTCCCTTCAATTCCCGTCTCATTTACGTCTTCCGCATCGCAAGGTGACCACCACAATCCTGATGACAGTAATAATAAGAAGAAATGATAATAATATGAAAAAAATATAGGAAAAGAGAGTCATTTGATTAGACCAAAATGGCGGGAAATTCGTACTTCCGGTGACTACTCGATAAGAAGAACCCAAAGTATTATAATGTCATAGAAAACGTTACTGTAATGTCACTCAAATATGTGTGGATTCTGCGTGTCATTTCTAACTCAATCAGTGTCATTGCTTATGTTGTGAGGTACTGAGACTTCCGCTTCGAGGAATTGAAATTGAATGGGGGGAGAGGAAAGAGAGAGAGAGAGAGAGAGAGAGAGAGAGAGAGAGAGAGAGAGAGAGAGAGAGAGAGAGAGAGAGAGAGATGAAATTTTGAGAAAGAAGGAGACAGGTTAACACACGTACTCACGCACACACACATACAGGTGGATAGATAGATAGATAGACAGAGAGGCTGAAAGAGATGGAGAGAGAGAGTGAGAGAGAGAGAAAGACAGTAAAAGCGAGATAGATCGATAAATTAACATAGTGAGAGAAAGAGAGAGAGAGAGAGAGAGAGAGAGAGAGAGAGAGAGAGAGAGAGAGAGAGAGAGAGAGAAAGAGAGAGATAGAAAGAGAGAGAAAGAGAGAGAGAGAGAGAGAGAAAGAGAGAAAGAGAGAGAGAGAGGGAGAGAGTAAGAGACAGATAGACAGAGACAGAGAGAGATAAAGAGGAGTAAGGGGAACCTGCTCTGAAAAAAAAAAAAAAAAAAAAATACAACAACATTACCGTGACACAAAACAGGCCCACCCACAAGATAATTCATCAATTGTCCCTGTCAGGTAATTACGATAATCACGTCATTATATAACATTATTTGTTCAACAGGTGATCAATCATTCCCTAATGGGGCTTGATAGATACCTGGAGATAATAATGACGACAATGATGACAATGCCTATGATGGTTTATAATTGTGGTGGAGAAGCTAATGATGCTGAGGCTATACAAACAAGGAGACGAAATGGTACAATCAGGTATCTTCATGATTATATTGCTAATCAGATTATGATAGTGGCAAAACTAGCGTTGTTAATGAAAGGTGACAACTAATGATCATTATAGAAGAATAACATTGGAATGATTTTGATAAAAATAACATTTATTACAAGAATGACAATCAGCGATGTCACTGTACTGATCACCGTTTTTAATACTGTTAATTACCATCCGTAATCATGATGTCAGTTAGATTTAATAACAAATATATCAGGTCTGCGTTTCACCCGTGCACGCACTCATTAATCTAATTAAATGCATAAAACTTTCCTTGTTGCAGTGCAATATGAAATGATTTTCCGGGATTTCAATACATACTGGTATATGTCTGGAAAAAATCACACATATACATAAATGTAAATATAAAGACAGATATAGTGGGGGAATGAGGGCAGAGGTGGGGGGGGGGTGAGCTCCTGGAAGGGGAAGTTCACGGCCAAACGTTTTAATCCTCGCGACCTCTTGATAGTCCTCGCAATAAAGTGTAAAAGTTATAATCTTCATCAAGTGGTTCGTGAAATTCGTGAAAAAAAATATATAAAAAGAATTGGTTTTAAGTTTCCGGGGTCAAGGCTATACAACTTCGACATAATAGTGACGCTTATGGTGACATATTGTCTTCACGGTTATGGTGACGTATTGTTGGTGTACTTTATCTATTGCAGCTGTATAAAGGTCGTTTTTTAGTTTCGTCTTTTTTTACGCTTTTTGTTGATTTGTTGCGATTTTCAACTATTGTAGGAGAATAGGAAAGGGTGGTGGATCTTTTTTATATATGAAAAAGTTTCTTATATATTTTCATTTTCATTTATTTGTTTATTTACTTATTTATTTATCTATCTATCTACTTATTTACTTATTTATTTGTTTATTTACATTATGCTAATATCTTAATTTGAGAGGATCAAAGTATAAAGGTTTACTTTGAAAATCATTATGAAAAGAACGTTACGACAATACCATATATATATATATATATATATATATATTCATATACGCATACGAATAAACCAACCCATTAATATCTACCTCCTCCCCCTCTCCACCCTCTCCACCCTCCCTTAACCCCCTCTAACCTCCCCCTCCCCTCCCCCCCTCTAACATCCCCCTCCCCTAACCCCCCCCCCTCCTTCCCCAACCCCCATCGCAGCAGCGACTACCCCAATCCCTTTAACCCCATCCCAGTAATTAGCAAAGGGGAGAGAGGGAGGACGGGAGATGAGGGAGGGGATAAGGGCCCGGGAGGTGGGGTAAGGGGGTGGGGGATGGGGGTGGGGGGATGGGGATGATGGGGGTGGGGATGGTGGTGGGGGTGGAGGGGATGGTGGTGATGGTGGGGGGATGGTGGTGGTGGGTGGATAGTGGGGTTGGTGATGGTGGGGTTGGTGAGGATGGGGTTGGTGATGATGGTGGTGGGGATACTGGTGATGGGGATGGTGGTGGTGATGGTGGTAATGGTGGTGGTGGGGACGATGGGGATGGTGATGGTGGTGATGGTGGGAATAGTGATGGTGGGGATAATGGTGATGATAATTATGTGGTGGCGGGGATGGTGGGGGTGAGGATGATGATGATAGTGGTGGGGATTATAGCGGTAGGGATGATGGTGATAACGATAATATTGATATCGATAATTATGAGAATAATGATGATGATGATGTCAATAGTGATAACGATAATAATAATAATAATAATGATAATAATAATAATAATAATAATAATAATAATAATAATAATGAGGATAATAATAATAATAATGATAATAATAATAATAATAATAATAATAATAATAATAATAATAATAATAATAATGATAATAATGATAATAATGATAATGATGATAATAATAATAATAATAATAATGATAATAATGATAATAATGATAATGATGATAATAATAATAATAATAATAATGATAATAAGGATAAGCTAGATTTGCGAAGCAGATGCCCCGCCGGGCTTATATGCACTGAGGCGAGCCCACCACAACAATAATGATAATGATAATACTAATACTAACAATGATAATGATGATGATAAGGAAGATGAAAAGAATGGTAGGGATGATGATGATTATAATGGGGACAATAATAATAATGACAACGATAATGATAATTGCGAACACCATGATAATCATAAAACGCAGATAACAACAACAAACAAAGAACAACCTCAATAAAATTCGCAAAAGCAGTGATAATGACCAAACAGATGGTCATGATAATGATGATGATAATGATGTGATAATGATGGTTTGATAATGACAGTATCAATTATAATTACCAGGTTGATGGTGGAATTGAGTTAATGACAAATAGTGTCGAAAGAATGATTGTATTGTACAAGTTTTGATAATATATAGTGAAATTACGATCTATAATAATCACGCACTTAATTACAAACAAAAAACGGAACAAATACACGCACATACGCACGTACGCACAAACAAAACAAATACGAACAAACAATCACACACACAGACAAATTCATACAAGACAAGAAACACAAATACACAAAGATTTGACTCTCAAGGTTTCAAGAAATGCTATACCCCCCCCCCCTTCCCCCCACTCCCCCCCTCCCCCCCACTCCCTTCTCCGCTCCCTCATCCCAACCCCAAAAAACACGGATGTTAAGGTTTATCTTGGATCTGGTAACACTGTCTCTCTCTTATGTCTGTACTTTTTGTATAGTTTTTTTTTTAAGTGACAGGAAAACGGAAAACGAAAAGGAAAGATTATAGAAAGATAAAAATATAATTCACACATTCAGTATATATATATATATATATATATATATATATATATATATATATATATATATATATATATATATATATATATATATATGTACATATATATTGGTGTGTGTGTGAGTGTGTGTGTGTGTGTGTGTGTGTATGAGTGTGTTTGTGTTTGTGTTTGTGTATATGTGTGTGTGTGTGTGTATGTGTGTGTATGAGTGTGTATGAGTGTGTGTGTGTGAGTGTGTGTGTGTTTGCGTGTATCTGCGTGTGTATGAGTGTGCGTCTGCGTGTATGTATGTATGTGTATAATCCAGATTCAGAAGCTATTTACTCCATCCGAACCAACACGTGGCAAATCGCAGCTCAGACCTTGCCCGTTTCCTCTCCTTTGCTCTTTAAATAGAGCTTATGTAATCGAGATGACGAACCTTATCTCATGTTCTTGACATGAAAATGATCTATGAATAAGTCACACCAAACAAGAATGATTATCGGGGTGGTTGCGTCATCACACGGTGTCTAAATACAGTGTTAAAAAAAGGAAGTTGATTTTGTGTTGTTCTGCAATACAAGAAACTCTACTTCCCTCCTTGAACTTTCTGTCACTATGAAGACTGTGTTTAAAGCGAGATCAGTGTGTTTCAGTTTACTGTGTTTTTGTTCGGTTGTTCAGTATCCAGTATCCTTTTTTTTTTGTCAGAAGTCCAGTTTGAACAGGTTGGCTAAGATCGATTTATACTTTTATTTTTTGTATTGTATCTTTAACTTCAAGTCACTAGAAGAATTGTTGCTTGGTTGACAACTAGCAATTGCGCATAGAATTTGTGTATGGCCATTAAACGACAGTTCACAAGTACAAACACAACGTGTAAACAAACACAAGAAAGAGATACCACTAAATAAAAGGAAATCATTGATCATTTTTCCATTTGAAATTGTAGCTTCTATTTCATTGCATAGATTCTCTTATTACTTACGAACAAACAAACAAATCAACACACACAAACACCACTGAAACCCGTAACATGCGTAACAAAATTACCAAAAACAAACCACTCTAACACAAACGTCCACAGGCAACCATAACATACCATAACACACAGTCCACACGTGATTGGAACAGATTACTGCATCATTATAGATAAAAAACACGACAGAAATATTTAACCATGTGACCGCTAAATAATATGGAACAAGAACATACACTCAAGTACACAATTAACCCCTTCTTTCTCACCCTTTGTGTAACCTTTATCTATGTCTTTCTAACAACCATACACTGAGATTGAGATTAGTTTTTTTTTACGC
>BOPN01004784.1:27500-30000 GCA_017312705.2 Penaeus japonicus
GCAAGAGCTTAATGCTATTGTAATTTAAAGTGCCTCGATCTTGCAATAGTGGAATCATCCTTCGCCAGAGTGGGTAGTGATGACTTCATCCCGATCATTGAAGAGAGGATGATGGTTGGGATAAGTGCAATTGCATTTCATCTGTTTGTTTATTTATTTATTTATTGTATTTAGTCTTTTTTATCTATTTACTTTGTTCTCTATTTGGTGTGTGTGTGTGAAATCTAGCCCTTGGTTAGGTGTATTTTCTTTGGTTTGTATGTTGATATTTTTTTCTTTTTTCTTTTTCATAGACTTGGTAGAAAATTGAGCTTTTTGGAATGTGATGTTTGTGTCTGTTGAACTACTAGTATATCTATGTTTATCTGTGCTTATCTATATGCACACACATGCGTGATAATGATAATGATAAGGAGTACTCTATGAAAATAATAAAAAAAACATCAATAGTATAAATAAATAAGAAGGAACAGATAAAATTCCCACGAATTGCAATACGCGACTCACGAGGCAGTCAGAAGCACAGCTGATGCGACCAGCTGTTGCCACGCACGGAGATAAATGCCTTGCAAAGATGAGCCAAGGCATTTTCCAAGGATGCTGCAGTTTCGTAAAAAAAAGACTGATAATAAAAAAAAAGGTAAAAAATTGAAAAACTAATTGTTAGTCACTTTACACAAATGAGGTAGATTTTATGAAGGTGTTTAAGCTGTGATTACATGGCACGTGGCCAGAGTGTAAGAAATTTGACGATAATGAATGCAATTTGTCAAAACATAGCGACAAGAAGTGGATGTTTTGGATGTTAATTGTGTGTTCGTGTGAAGTGCATTATATAAAAATTGAAAGAAAAGAACATTCGCGATGTAAAAATAAATACAGTAATAAAAATATATATGTAAGATTTTGTTCAATAAGTCACGGAAATTAGGAACTTTGTTATAATATATTGGTGATATATGCTTTTGTACTGTAAGATTCCATACTTAGTCATTAATAACAAAAAAATTATCTCTCCATACTGTAAGTCACAGGAAAAACAATAAGTAAATTTAAAACAAAGAATAGGAAGTACAAATTTAATATTACTATTTTGATTTTTTTACAACCACAAACACACACACACACACACACACACACACACTCAAGAATACTAATTTACATGATTCACACAAAGACGACAAAAAACATATGTTATTAGCATGCAATCTACGAAATTGCTACACCAATTTAAAACAAATTGCAAGTCAAATTCACGAAACAGGTGTTAGACAAAAACCCACACTTATTATCATGATTATTATTATCATGATTATTATTAACTTTGAATGATGCTAAGAGATCTGTTCTTCAAAGTGTGTCGATGTATTTTTTGTGATGAAAACAGACTAATTTTTTTATAACGCTACAAATTATGACACCAGACTCACGCCAGGTGTTACGTGTAATACAAGTAACACGTTGGTGACGCTTAGTGCTACTGTTACTTATATGTACACACACATATCTAAGAAAAAGTAAACACCATATCAAACAAAACAACAACAAGTAGCCATCGCCATACTAACAATAATAACAGTACTTAATGATGGTAACATAAGGCAGGTAACGGAGTAACTGAGGCTGTTACTTTGTTACCATGACGGGAGAGGGGGGGGGGGGCGTTACCTGGTGATACTTCCGGTGTTTCCGTCTCAGCCTTCTTTCACAGCTGGAAAGAGGGAGGTAGAGAAGGGGAGAGAGTGGGAAGGGAGAAGGAGAGAGAGATTTTGAAAGGTCGTGGGGAGAGAGAGTGAGAGGAAGAGAGAGGGAGAGGGAGAGGGAGAGGGAGAGGGAGAGGGAGAGAGAGAGAGAGAGAAAGGAGGAGGGAGGGGAGAGGGAGAGGGAAAGGGGGAAAGGGAGAGGGAGAGGGAGAGAGAGAGAGAGAGAGAGAGGGAGGGAGGAGAGGGAGAGGGAGAGGGAGAGGGAGAGCGAGAGAGGGAGAGGGAGAGGGAGAGGGAGAGGGAGAGAGAGAGGGAGAGGGAGAGGGAGAAGGAGAGAGAGATTGAAAGGGTCGTGGGGAGAGGGGGAAGGGAGAAGGAGAGAGAGATTGAAAGGTCGTGGAGAGAGAGAGGGAGAGGAAGAGAGAGGGAGAGGGAGAGGGAGAGGGAGAGGGAGAGGAAGAGAGAGGGAGAGGGAGAGGGAGAGGGAGAGGGAGAGGGAGAGGGAGAGGGAGAGTGAGAGCGAGAGGGAGAGGGAGAGGGAGAGGGAGAGGGAGAGGGAGAGGGAGAGGGAGAGGGAGAGGGGAGAGGGAGAGGGAGAGGGAGAGGGAGAGGGGAGAGGGAGAGGGAGAGGGAGAGGGAGAGGGAGAGGGAGAGGGAGAGGGAGAGTGAGAGGGAGAGGGAGAGGGAGAGGGAGAGGGAGAGGGAGAGGGAGAGGGAGAGGGAGAGGGAGAGGGAGAGGGAGAGGGAGAGGGAGAGGGAGAGGGAGAGGGAGAGGGAGAGGGAGAAGGAGAGAGAGA
>BOPN01004784.1:50000-52500 GCA_017312705.2 Penaeus japonicus
TATTATAATCATCTTTATCCTCATCATCATTACTATCATCGTTATTATCATTGATGTCATTATCATCATCATTATGATTATCATGATCATTATCATTATCATTATTGTTGTTGTTTTTATTGTCGTGTTTGCTGCTCGAGTTGTTGTGGTTATTACTTTAGTAACATCATTATCAATAGCGTTACATAAATAATAAGTATAACTATCATCATAATTGCTACTGTATCATTATCTTTGCAATATAATTGTAATTGTCACTCAATCATTATCATCATCATTATAACCACCAACATATTCATGAAACAGAATACAATAAATAAATTGATGTATGAATATTTGCTCTATATAGATAAATAAATAGATAAATTGATAAATAAATAAATAAATCGAGAAATAAGTCAATAGATAGATAAATAGATAGAAAATAGATAAATAGAAATAGATGAATAAGTAAATAGATAATAGATAAATAATAAATAAATACAGAAATAAACGCATAGACAGAGACATAAAACATAGAATGTTAATCAAAGTCTAGTTATATTTATAAATATTTTTTTTTTATCTTATTTCTTTCTTTCTTTCTTTATTATTATTATTATTATTTTTTTTTTGAGTTAGTAGAACCTTAATACTAAAAAAGTTAACTATAAATTACAAAAGGTATTATTATCATATGATAATGAGAGCAAAACAGGTTTTGATATGTGGTTATGCTATAATTAGCTGAAAGGATAATGTAACAATGAATTATTGAATAGAATTTATGTCAATGATTATACGTTTTTCTATGGTAATTTACGATGGAGATGGAGAGGAAGAAAGTGAAGAAAGAGAGGAAGGAAAAGGAGAAGGAAGAGAAGGAGGAGGAGAAAAAAAAGAAGGAGCGGGAGGAGGAAGAGGAAAAAGGACACGGAAGAGGATGAAGAAAAGAGGGATAGGGATGAGGAGAAGGAGGAGAAGAAAGAAAAAGAAGAAGGAAGAAGAGAAAGAAGAAGGAGGAGGAGAAAGAAAAGGTAGAGAAGGTGGAGGATTAAAAGGAATAGCAATAAGAGAAAAGAATTACGGCGAAGGAAAGGGATAAGAATAAGTAAAAGGAAAAAAAAAACGGTTCAAGAAAACACGGAAGAAGGGAAAGAAAAGGAAGAGGAATATTCAGGAAAACAATGATAGTTCGACTGAATAATAATAATAATAATAATAAAAATTGAAACCAATTTGTAAATAAAAAAAATAAAAAATATATATGATTACAAACAATACACACGCATAAATAACCTGAAACCAATTAGAAAAAAAAACACACACACACACACGCAAAACACAAAAAATCACCCCACAAAAATCACCAGAAAAAAACACACACACACACACACAAGAGAAAAAAAAACATACAAAAGAATCCCAAACCGAATAACTCCCAAACCTAACCCAATCACACCCCCCCCCCCCCAAAAAAAAAAAAAAAAACGAATGAAAATGATGATTAATACCCCCTTCTTTATTCTTCCAGCGTGGTGGCTGTGAGCTCCTCCATGGCAGAACAGGAAGCTTTCTCATACCGTCTTCTCAAGGAGCTCTGGAGGTGAGAGAGGGAGAAGAAGAGGGGGGAGGTGTGGGGAGGGGAGGGAGAGAGGGAGGAGGGGAGGAGGTGAGAGGTGGGGGGGAGGGAGGTGAGGGAGAGGGGGGAGGGAGGGGAAGGAGGGGGGAGGGGGGGAGGGGGGGAGAGAGGGGGAGGGAGGGAGGGAGGGAGGGAGGGAGAGAGAGAGAGAGAGAGAGAGAGAGAGAGAGGAGAGAGGGGGAGGGAGAGAGAGAGAGAGGGGGAGGGGAGAGAGGGAGGGAGGGGGGAGAGGGAGGGAGGGAGGGAGGGAGAGAGAGGGGGGGAGGGAGGGGGAGGGGGGGAGGGGGAGGGAGAGGTGTGGAGGGGAGAGGGAAGGAGGAGAGGGTGGATAAAGAAAGAAAGAGATAGAAGTGGAGAAAAGAGATAGCTAGAGAGAGGGAAAGAAAGAGAGGTGGATAAGGGAGATAAAGCAAGAAGGGGGGAAGGGAGAGGTGGATAAAGAAAGAGAGAAAGAGAGAGAGGGGGAGTGAGGAAGATTGACAAATAGATGAATAGATAGCGAGAGAGAGGGGAGAGGGAGAAGAGCAGGCGAGTGAGAGAGAGAAGAGAGAGAAAGAAGAGAGAGAGAAACGAAAGAGCGAGCGAGTGAGAAAGAAAGAGAGAGAGAGAGGGCAGGGGGCAGATGAAGACAGAGAGACAGAGAGAAAGAGAAGGAAAGTGAGAGAGACAGAGAGACAGAGAGACACAGAGAGAGAGACAGAGAGAGAGAAGGAAGAAGGAGGGAGGATGCTCTAGAGGTGGGAGAGAGGTGGATGAAGAAGGGAGAAAAGAAGAAAGGAGAAGGAGAAGAAAAGATGCAGGAAGGATGGGAGGAAGATAAAGAGGAAGAATGAGAAAACCAGGAAGGGTGAAAAGAAGAGAGGAAATGAGGGAGATTCA
>BOPN01004784.1:65000-67500 GCA_017312705.2 Penaeus japonicus
TATTATTATTCTTTTTATTTTTCAATATTCTTTTATATATATAAGCACAACAACAACAACAAAAAAACATGAAATTACTACTACTACTAATACTACTACTACTACTACACACACACACACACACACACACACACACAAACACACACACACAAACACACACGCACACACACACATCCTTTCCCTCTCTCTTTTTCTCCCTCTCTAAGTATCGTATCGTATCATATTTTTTACCCTTAGGATGAGAACAGCGCGTCGCCTCACCCCGTGTTCTGAGAATACCCTGTAATCGCCCTGAGCCAAGCCACGAACAGACGATGCCCTTACAGGTACCCACATGCATTTACAGGCGCCGGGAGGTATCCACACGCAACGACACGTACCCACAGGAGCTCACAGATGCCTCAGGTGGTCATAGATCTCTAAACATGTCCGCGTATACAGCCAGAGGTATCCACAAGTACCAAGAAGCGCCCAGGTGTATCCGCACATACCCGCACCTTCAGATACTCACAGGCGGCCAAAGGTATCCACGTATATCCGCAGGCAACCTGATATCATGGTTCTGGAAGCTCTCGAGGGAGGGAGGGAGAGGGGAGGGAGGGAGGGGAGGAGGGAGAAGGGGAGGGAGGGAGGGAGGGAGGGGAGGAGGGAGGAGGGAGGGAGGGGGAGGGAGGGGGAGGGAGGGAGGAGGAGGGGAAAGTAAGGAGGGAAAGTAAGTGATGGCGTGGAAAGAGGGAGAGAGAGAGTGATGTTATAGGAGAGAGAGAGAGAGAGAGAGAGAGAGAGAGAGAGAGAGAGAGAGAGAGAGAGAGAGAGAGATTATAGGAGAGAGCGAACGAGAGAGGGAGAGCGAGCGAGAGATAGCGAGAGAGAGAGAGAGAGAGAGAGAGAGAGAGAGAGAGACTGATTAATGAAGCAATTGTGTAAAAATAAAAATGAAATGAATAGAACAGGGAAAACAAAGGAAATATCAAACAAATATCTAGCAGAAAATGGTCTCATATCTATCTCTCTTTCTCTTCTTCCTCTCTTCTTCTCTGCCCCCCCCTCTCTCTATCTATCTATCTCTCTCTCTCTATCTATCTACCTCTATTTCTCTTCTTCTTTCTCTCTCTTCCTCTCTTTTTTCCCTTCCCTCCCCCTCTCTCTTATATCTTCTTCTCTCTATCACCCCCTCTCTCTCTCTCACCCTCACTGCTCCGCAAACGACTGAAACAAATTTGGTACACATGTTAAACAATTCCGACAACGTTTAAAGATATAGTATATATATAAAAAGAAAAAAAAAACGGCCCATAAAAATATAACCTCATAAACAATATAACCTCATATAGCGTTATCAGACATGATAGAATTGATGAAAGACATAAAAGTAATCCCTAGAGGTTTATTATTTGTTGCTACACATAAGAAAGACGTAAGGTGTGCTGTCTCATCCACTCGGGGTCAGACAGAGTTCGTGTCTTCAAGTTGATCCCAGATTGCGCTGTCTTGACCTTTTCCCTCCATTCCTTACTTAATCCAGATTCTACCTCCAGCTTCTTTTACATCAATCCCTCCTTTTCTTTCTCTCATCCCTCCCCTTCCTCTCTCTCTCGTCCTTTCCTTCTCTCATTCCTCCCTTCCCCTCTCTCGTCTTTTCTTTTCGCCTTACCTTCCTCCCTTTGCTCCCTACTTCACTCCCTCTTATTCTCATCACTCCCTCCCTCCTGCCTCCTTCCCTTCCTCCCTCCCTCCCTCCCTGCCTCCGTCCAACCCGTGCTACCCACTACTTGACTTCCTTTTCTTCTTCCCTTCTCTTGCCTTCTTTTTCCTTCTTGCCCTCTTCTCCCGCCCTTCCTTCCCCCTCCTTCCCTCCCTTCGTTCGTCTTTCTTCTTCTCCTCTCCCTTCTTTTTCCTTGCGTCACATTTCCTTCCATCTCCTTTCTTCCTTTATAATCTAATTCTATTTTCCTATCCTCCTTCCTTCCCGCCCATCCTTTCCTCCTTCCATCCCTCCCTTCTCCTCCTCCTTCCCTCCCTTCCTCTCCTTCCCTCGCTCCCTCCCTTCTCTCCCTCCCTTCCTTCCCTTATCCCCTTCCTCTTCCTTATTCTCCCTTCCTTCCCCTAGACTATCGCCCCCCTCCACCCCCACCTTCTTCCCTCACCTCTCCCTTACCTCTTCCTTTCCCTCCTACCTTACACCCACCCACTCCTCCCTCCCCCTCCCTACCCGCCACCACCCTCCACCCATCTCTGAACTCATGAGTCACAGGGAAGAGTCTTGAGCACAGGTCACGCTCGCACCAGCTGTTCGGGGTCAAGTCCAACACAGGTCAAGCGACAAGGTGAAGAAGTGCAGGCTTTATCTACTGTGCCAGCGCCATCTGTTGGCAAATGATCGCGTTTTATAGAAAATATCGAAAGACTTTGTGATGTATTAATTTCTGGGCGTTTATTATAAAGAGAGAGAGTAGGAGTGTAGAAAAGACGTTGATTCTAGATTGATAGATAGATTGGT
>BOPN01004784.1:95000-100000 GCA_017312705.2 Penaeus japonicus
ATTGGTATTATTTTGCATCAAGGTCAGTGTGAAAGGGGTATAGGGGAGTGGGAGGGGAGGGGGAGTGGGAGGGGATGGAGGGGAGGGAGATAAGGAAGAAGGGAGAGGGAGAGAGATATTGAGGGGGTGAGGGATGGGAGGGAGGAAGGGGAAAGAGAGAGATAGAGGGATAGAGAGAAGGGGAAACTGGAAGGTATGGGTAGAGAGAGGGGAGAGTAGAGAGAGTAGAGAGTAGAGAGAGAGATAGATAGATAGATAGATAGATAGAGAGAGAGAGAGGGAGAGAGAGAAAGAGAGAGAGAGAGAGGCAGATATTGAGAGAGAGAGAGAGAGACAGAAAGAGAGGCGAGAGAGAGAAGAGAGAGAGAGAGAAAAAAGAAAGATAGTGAGAAGAGAGACAAATAAGAGATAGAGAGAAGTGAGAGAGAGAGAAAAAGAAAGAAAGAAAGAGAAAGAGAGAAAAACATAACGAATGCGGATCCAACAGTAGCAAAGCGCTGTCACCATCCAACGGGACAAGACCAACATTGCATCGGCCTCAGATAAGTGACACAGCAACGCCATGCCATCTGGCACCTTTACCCCCCTCCCTCCGTCACCCCTCACCCCCATACCCGCTCCCTCCGTCACCCCCCCCCCATACCCCCCTCCCTCCGTCACCCCCCACCCCCATACCCCCCTCCCTCCATCACCCCTCACCCCCATACCCCCATCCTTCCGTCACCCCTCACCCCCATACCCCCTCCCTCCGTCACCCCACACCACAATACCATATTTCCCCTCCCCTTATCTCCCTTCCCTTCTTATATCTCTCACCCCTCACCCTATCTCCCCCTTCCCCTCTAATATCTCTCATCCTCCCTCCCCCTACCCCCCCCCCCTTCCCCTCTAATACCTCTCACCCCCCTCTCCAAATCTCCCCTTCCCCTATCTCCCCATCCCCACTCACCCACCTCCCTACTCCCCCTAACCCCCCCCTCCCCCAAGCTTGGTACAATGGAGCTTCCGTAAACAAAAACAAAAAAACAACAACAAAAAAAGTTAAAAAAACATCCATCTTTGCGTCGATAGTGCAGTTGATACGAGGCACGTAATCCTGCATAACGGGGTTGTTCTTTCTGCTTCATCGAACGAGAGATATGAGAGAGAGAAAGAGAAAGAGAGGGGGTTGAGGGGAAGAGGGGAGGAGTGAAGAGGGAAGGGGTGTAGAGGGAGGGAGGGGAGATGGAGAGAGGGAGAGAGAGAGAGAGAGAGAGAGGGAGAGAGAGAGAGAGAGAGAGAGAGAGAGAGAGAGAGAGAGAGAGAGAGAGAGAGAGAGAGAGAGAGAGAGAGAGAGAGAGAGAGAGAGAGAGAGGGAGAGAGAGGGAGAGAGAGAGAGAGAGAGAGAGAGAGAGAGAGAGAGAGAAAGAGAGAAAGAGAGAGAGAGAGAGACATACGAAGTGGAAGGCAGAGATATAGAAAACTAAAAAAAGGCAAAAGATCAGAATGGAAAATGCGAATGAAACTACAGAAAATGAGATAAAAATAAATAATAGGAAAATAAGAGAAGGGAAACGGCATATATACAAAAAAAGAAATTAATGTCTAGAAAAAAAATCTGAAGACAAAAAAAGAAAAAATATACAAAACGAGAAATATGTATAAACAAAACGACCCAAGAAAAAAAACGAAAAAAAATAGAAAGTTATAACAAGACAAGACCAGAAAAAAAACGAAAAAAAAAATATCGAGTAACCGAAGGAAAGAATACAAAAAAGAGAGCGAAAAAAGAGTGGACCAAGTTCCAAAATCGTATTCCATTACAAGGAAAATACGGTCAAAGACATAATTTTTTATACCTTTCTTTCTTTTCAAAGTTCATGAGAAGAGATTGGCTTTGAATACATGCACGAATCGATTTAGCAAAGGAATGATTGGCAGAGAAAGGACGATTGAAACGAATATGACTGGAAATGATAACAGTCTGTGCATCTAAAATCACAGAACTTTCTCATACATACATGTAATAACAAATGCAATCTTTGTGTTTCTTTTCCTTCACTCTGTATACACATTAACATTCGGTTTGTCATCAACGAAGATGTTTCTAGTCATTTTCTCTTTTTATTGTTTCTTACAATGGTTAATGACACTTTCCCTAGGTCTATAAATAGATTAGAAACACATACATGCTTTCATGCAAAACATGCCTTTGAGCACGCACTGATTGAACGGAATCCGCAGAAAAGTGGGAGGCATTTAGAGCGATTTTCACACGGACCCCAAACCTTCCTCCCCCTTCCCCGCCCCCCGCAGGCATCGGCTCGCGTCTTGCAGGGTAATTATTCCGTCTACCCCCTCCCCCTCCCCCTCCCCCTCTCCCTCCCCATCCCCTCCTCTTGGTGTCTACCCCTTTTCCCTCCCCCCCTCCCCCCTACCTCTTCCCGTCCTCTCCCTTTTCCCCTCCTCTCTCCCCTCTTTTCCTTACCTCTCTTTGTTTTTTTGTTTTGTTTTTGTGTTGTTCTTTTTTCCTTCTCTCTCTTCTTCTTCTTCTTCTTCTTCTCTCTCTCTCTCTTTCCCCACCTCTTCCCGTCATCTCTTTTCCCTTTCTCCCCTCTCTTTTCATTCACCTCTCTCTCCCCTCTCTTCTTCCTCTTCCCGTCTCCTCTGACCACTCTCTCTCTCTCCCTTCCTGCCTCCTCCCGTCCCCCCCTCTCTTCCCTCCTCTTCCTCAACTGCCCCCCCCCCCCTTCTCCTCCTTTTCCTTATTCTCTCTCCTTCCACTCTCTCCCTCGCTCTCTCCTCCCTCTTTACTACCACCCTCTTACCTCTTCCTATCCCTCTTCTATCTCCTTCCTCTAATCCTCCCCCCTCCCCCCCTCCTCATCCGCCATCCCATCCCCCCCCCTCCTACTTACCTCGCAACACGCACGAAATGCAAAGAAAAAACGTGGTGGGGGAGGGCGAATCGTGGGTA
This sequence comes from Penaeus japonicus, assembly GCA_017312705.2. Classification (NCBI taxonomy): domain Eukaryota; kingdom Metazoa; phylum Arthropoda; class Malacostraca; order Decapoda; family Penaeidae; genus Penaeus; species Penaeus japonicus. The sequence goes on from BOPN01004784.1 coordinate 97,957, forward strand.
GGAGGAGGGGGGGGGGGTGATGAGGGCAAGGGAGACGTCTCTGGGAAAGAGGGGAGGGGTGGTAGGGGGTATTAGGAAAAGGGATAAGGAGGGGGGGAGTAAAAGGGGAAAGAACAGAGGGCAAAGAATTATTAAGGGAAGGGGGGCGAAGTCAGGGAGAGAGAGAGACGAGAGGCAGAGAGAGAGAGAGAGAGAGAGAGAGAGAGAGAGAGAGAGAGAGAGAGAGAGAGAGATAAAGAAAGAGAAAGAGAGAAATAGAGAGAGAGAGAGAAAGAAAAAGAAAGAAAGAGATAGATAGATAGATAGACAAAGAGAGAGAGAGAGAGAGAGAGAGAAAGAGAGAGAGAGAGAACGAGAGAGAGAGAGAGAGAGAGAGAGAGAGAGAAAGAAAGAGAGAGAAAGAGAGAAAGAGAGAGAGACAAAGAGAGAGAGAGCGAAAGACAAAGAGAGAGAGAGAGAAAGAGAGAGAAAGACGCACTGAGACTCCCAGGGATAAGGGAAAAGGACGCCTCAGGGAAATTACAGGAATTCCTAGGGAATGTCTAGGGAAAGGGAGCAGAGAGAAGGGGAAATAGGTAGGGGCATAAGGAGAAGAAGGACGCAAGGAATAGGCATAAGAGATAAAATAGGGAAGGGAGGGAGGGACGTCAAGGGAATGGGATATAACCTTCATAATAATTATCATAACAACAATGACGATGGTAATAATGATAATGGTAATGATAAAGAATAATGGTAATAATGATAGGGGTAATGATAATGATAACGATAGTAATGATTATCATAACACTAGTAAAGATGATAATGATAATGATGTTCATAATATTATTGATGATAATGATAACATTGATAACTGTGATATTCATAATAATAATAACAAAAATGTTAATGATAAATGATAATGATAATAATAAAAATAATAAAAGATAATGAGGATAAAAATCATCTCAACAATACCAATAAAGAAAATAATAACGACACCAATAACAAGAAACAAAAGAAAAGAAGAACAAAGGCAAGAAATGCTAAAAAAAAAAAAAAAAAAAAAAAAAAAAAAAAAAAAAAAAAAACCCACTGAATCTACTTGTAATACAATAAACATGTTAACATGGATCTGTTTGTGCATGCTTCTCCTTCTCTGCAATATGGAAACGCTAGCTCGCGCGGAAGGTGGTAAAACGCTCTTGTACAAAGGTGGAAACGTAACAGCTCAAGCTTCAAATTCCAGCCATTGTGGGAAGGTCTCGGCTGTAGTTGCACTGATCGATGTCGGCAGCCTTTTAATACCTAAAACATATATATTTATATACTTGCTATTCATCATAAATGGAGAAAGCCCTCTAACCTCTGATTTTCCCGGAATCTAATATCATTAATGATAATCATGATAAAGAAAAGGAAGAAGAAATATGCATTGAATCACATCTTTATTATCAGCTTAAAAGGACTCTGTTATACAAAAATTTGTTGCAGGATTGGATCCCTCATAAGCCCCTCCAGCGCGGTTGTCACACCCTTTGTAACACGACGCAGTTGTCACACCCCTTGTAATATAGCGACTTAGTCTAGAGCTGTACAAGGACCTGTTACCTTTCCACCTTCAAGGAGGCGGTACCGATATCACTCACTGTATGATTATGATCGTGAAGCAAAGCAGCTTTCGAGAGATTGTCCAGTTTAGATATCGTGTCCTGTGGTTTTGTTGAATTGGACAGTGGGATATGGACATGCAAACGCACGCGCATGAGCGTGTTTACATGAACAGCCACACGCACACAAACACACACACACACGCAGACGCACACGTACAAGCATACACACACGTACACATACACAGACACACACACACACACACTTATACAGATACTTGCACACGTATACACACACATACACATACACACACACACATACACACACTCACACTCACACACATACACACACACACACACTCACACTTATACAGATACTAGCACACGTATACACATATATGCACCCACCCACATGCATATATATATACATACATACATACACACACACACACACA
>BOPN01004785.1:8636-16136 GCA_017312705.2 Penaeus japonicus
GAGAGAGAGAGAGAGAGAGAGAGAGAGAGAGAGGAGAGAGAGATGAGTAGAGAAGGAGAGAAGGAGAGAGAAAGAAAGAAATAAAGAATGGAAGGGGGAGGTGACACAAAGCGGTAAATAAGAGGGAGTGGTTGAGAGATGGAAAGATAGTGGAAAGGAGATAGAGAGGTGGAGCAGAGGGGTGTGTGTGGAAGAGAGATGGATTGAAAATGGACGAGAGACAGAGAGGTGGAGAGGAGGGGGAGTGGAAGAGAAATGGAGTGTAAGTGTGGAGGAGGTAGAGAGGGAAAGAGAAGAGGGGAAGTGGAGGCTTAGCAGAACAGTAGAAGTGGAAGAGCGATGGAAGTGGAGATGTGGAGGGGGGGGGATAGAAGAGGAGGGAGGGGGAGGGAGTATCGAGGCGCCCGAGCGAGGAACGCCGAACGCACGCCAGACAAGGTCGTGATTCATGACTGATTAACCCCCTGGTCACTGCATTACTTGGCTCGTGTACGCATTAGACGGCAAATACCCCGGGCCAGAGGCGGGCGTCGGAGGCTGAGCTGAGTATGCTGAGCGGGACGCAACGCGGGCGAGGGGAGACTGCCAAGTGGGCTGCGCTGCCCCGGATGGCTGGCTGCAGGGGGAGGGGGGGGAGGGGGGCGAGATAGCTCGTCTCTGCTACTTTCTCTCTCTATATATATACCTCGCTCCCTATCTCTCTCTCTTTTTCTCTCTCCCTCCCTCCCTCATATATATATATATATATATATATATATATATATATATATATATATATGTATGTATATGTACACACACACACACACACACACACACACACACACACACACACACACACATATATATGTATATATATATATATATATATATATATGTATATATATATATATATATATATATATATATATATATATATATATATATACATATATATATATATTTTTTTTTTTTTCAGCCTGTATCATTCCACTGCAGGAAGTAGGCCTCTCAAGAGGGTTATGGCCGGGTACCCCACCTACTGGCCCTAATTGTATCTTCTTCGTGGGGTGTATATATCACACATATTGTGTATACACCATTAGGCAATCGAGGTAAAGTTCCTTATATATATATATATATATATATATATATATATATATATATATATATATATATATATATATATATATATATATATATATGTATATATATATATATATATATATATATATATATATATATATATATATATATATATATATAATATATACACAAACACGTGTTAGTGTGTTTGCATTTGATCTCTCTTCTGGATTCTCCTTCTCTTTCAATGAGATGAAGGGAGAGATCTGAGGTGGACGAGGGGACAGGAGAAGGTAAAAGGAAAGAGGGAGGGAAAGAGGGAAGAAGAAGGAAGGGAAGGAAGGAAAGGAGAGATAGAGGAAGGGAGGAGGCGAGGACGAGTAGGGTGGAAGGAGGAAGAAAGGAAAGGAAGGAGGGACCGATAGAGGGAGGAGGGGGGGAGAGTAAGGAGGGAGGAAGAGAGGGAAGGTAGAATAAAAGGAATGAGGAAGAAAGGGAAAGAATGAAGTCAAAGAATAGAACGAAATACATGTGAGAATTGATAAAGCGTACACGAAGAATGCAGACAGAACTGGGATGACGAAGGAAAGAAGATCTGTAATAAATAAACTAGAAAAATAAATATATGAAATTAGGAAAAATAAAGTCATAATCAAGAAAAGCGGGAGGACATTAAGAAAATAACATCAAACAGATATTCGTCTGACAAATCTTTGAACAAAATAACAACAAAACAAAAGTAAAGTAAACACTCCTTCAGACATATAAAGGAAGGAAAAATAAAGGTAATGTAAAAGCAAGAAACAACAACAACAACAAAAAGGCCGGAACAGCAATGGCCGACGAAAGAGGAAGAATGAGAACATATAACACACACACACACACAAACATACTCACACACGAGAGAAAGAGAGAAAGAGAAGGAAATGCAAAATCAGGTAACAAAGAGAGAATATTTCTTCGAATGTTGAGCGAAAAAGGATGTGATTTTTAGGTGGAAGAAAAGGGTGAGGTGGAGCAGTGGGGGAGGGGGAAGGTGGAGTAGGGGGGAGGGAGGTGGAGCAGTGAGGGGGGGGAGGTTCAAGGAGTTAAGTGCTTGGAAGGTGTTAGACACTGGGGGTGGGAGGGTGAGGATGGGACCCGTGTCTGTGTGTGTGTGCGTGTGTATGTGTCTTTGTAAATGAGTGTATATGTGTGCGTGGTTATGTGTATGTGCATGTGTGTGTTTGTATATGTGTGTGCGTAGTTATATGTGTGGAGGTCTTTGTATATGTGTGCGTATGTGTGTGCGTGGTTATATACATATGTGTGTGTGTGTGTTTGTATGAGTGCATGTACATGTATGGGAGGGTGAATAAGCAAGCGTGTGGGGTTGGAGGGGAAGGGGGGGGGGAGGGGGCAAAGAAAGTTCTTTCGGGTCAAACGGACAAACGCAAGAACAAGGAGTGGATAAAACTGTAAGAATGTTGCAAGATCAGGAGGTCATTCTTGAGTGAGCAAGAAGACAGTGACAGACTGCAGCCATGTCCCTCCGCGCGCTTAGAGCTCTCCCGGGCACTCTGCCTGACTCTTTCGTGGCTCTTTTTTACCTTTATGAAATTGTGTTTTTTTTTAAGTATGCACACACACACATACATGCATGTGTGTGTGTGTGTATATGTGAGTATGTATATGAAAATAAATGTATATCTATTCATCCATCTCTCTCTCTCTCTCTCTCTCTCTCTCTCTCTCTCTCTCTCTCTCTCTCTCTCTCTCTCTCTCTCTCTCTCTCTCTCTCTCTCTCTATATATATATATATATATATATATTTATATATATATATATATGTATATATTCATATATATGTATATATATATACATATATGTATATATATGTATATATATATATATATATATATATATATATATGTATGTATTCATATATATGTATATATATATATATATATATATATATATATATATATATATATATATATATATATATATATATATATATATACATACATATATACGTATTCATTTGTCTCAGTATCGACACAGCTAAGGCCTTCTGCTTTATTCTCCTGATCTGTATTCCGTGTCCTCTCGTCCGCGACACAAGCTGCGTTCCAGCGAGGCCGCAATCGCAGCGTCGCCGCCGGCGCCGTGTGAACGCAGCGCGAGGAACGTGTTGCATTATCCAACGGCGCGACGGACGATGCATCAGCGGCCGCATCAGCAATGCGACAATGCTTTATGGTGATTCGGTCGCCGTCGCACAGTGGTCATTCGTCGTCCTGATTATCGGCTCGATCAGCATCCCTAATTAAGTGCCATGTCACTCTGGGGACGCTGAGACGCCGGGAGGGGAGCGCAGCATCCTTCGCGGGACTCAAGGAACTTATCTGCCGCATCAGCGCCCCGCTTAAGAGCCGTAAACACAGCGTTAACGCCGGTGCATCAGTCAGCGAGCGAGCATGTCTCCGAGACGGGCTCCCGCGACCCGCTTGTCCTGCCGAAGCTCCTATTTACATTGCTAATATAAACGTTGGTGGGCATTATGCAGAGGCCGGGAGTCCTACAAGCCCTCCGCGGCCCAGGGACCTGTCGACATGTCGGGTCCTGCTGCAGGTACTTCATTATGTCTCCTGCAGAGGATACCTGATTCCTCTCTCGATCTCGCCGTGTTCCTTGCAACGAAGAGCTTTCTCGTTTATCCTTTTCCCCGATCGGTCCCCGACTTCCTCCCGCTTGCATCTTATCCTTTCCTTCTATACCTATCCATGTCTCTAGGTGCTTATTCTTCGCCCTATTCCCTTTTCTTTTTCATATCTATGATTTGTTAACCTGCTCGTCTCTCTCTCTCTCTCTCTCTCTCTCTCTCTCTCTCTCTCTCTCTCTCTCTCTCTCTCTCTCTCTCTCTCTCTCTCTCTCTCTCTCTCTCTCTCTCTCTCTCTCTCTCTCTCTCTCTCTCTCTCTCTCTCTCTCTCTCTCTCTCTCTCTCTCTCTCTCTCTCTTTTTTTTTTTCTTTTTTTTTTTTTTTTTTTTTTTTTTTTTTTTTTTTTTTTTTTTTTTTTTTTTTTTTTTTACCTTTTTGCAATCATCTGTGATCTCGTGCCTGGCCTGCTTGGTTTCTCTTCTTGCAGCTGAGATGGCCTGCTTGCCTTGGCGGGTTGGGGCAAGGGCATTCAGAGATCCTTCTGCCTGACTCATGCAATAACAACATGCGTGTTTCTGACTTTGAGGGTGTTATCCCTACCTCTCTTTCTCTTTCTCTATGTGTGTGTTTTTTTTCTATGTCTCTATGTTTGTAAGTCTCTCTCTCTCTCTCTCTCTCTCTCTCTCTCTCTCTCTCTCTCTCTCTCTCTCTCTCTCTCTTTCACTCTCCCTCTCAATAAATACAAATAAGTGAGTTTGTGTGTAAGTGCAAGTTCATTACCACATACCAGCATAAAATGTTCAAATCTCGAAATAATAATGGTGAGGAATTTAACCCCCACTTCCCATCCTCCTCCCCCATCCACCCCTCTCCCATACCACCCAACCCCTACCCGTCTCCCATATCCCCCCACCCCCTCCCCTACCCCCAGTCCCTCCATCCTGCCCTCCTCTTTCCCAACCGCTGTCCCTTTCCCTCTTTTGCATCTGATTATGGCACCTTTATGTCAAACAAATTGCACCATATTGCATTTGCATTCTTCCGCTCACCTCGTGGTATGTGGACGGATAGAGATCCTGGTGGACGACAGATCCTTTTGTTTTCTTCGTGTTATTGTCGTTATTGTTGTGATCATTTTTATCATCACTATCATCTTTATCATTATTTCTGTTCGCATGGTCATTGTTGATATTGATTTGATTATGATTATTACTTTCATTATTGAATCATTATTAATATTATATCGTCATTATCCTCTATATTATTATTTTCATCATTGTTATCATCATTATTATTATTATTATTATATATTATTATTATTATTATTATTACTATCATCATTATTTTTATCATTATTGTTATTATTATCATTCTCTTTAATCATTACCGCCACCATTATTATTATCATTATTAAACTCATCATCCTCATCACCATCATCCCTCCCCTCACCATAACCCTCCCAGTCACCAGTCCCATCGCCATCATAATCCATCACCATCTAGCACCGCCCCTAGATGTCCCTTATCTCGGTGCCATCTCCCTCACAGCTGGGCGAACAGCTGGTCCCACTTCTGTCGTCGAGTTCATCCATAAGCATCACGCTTCGTCCCATAATTAATCAGTCCCCCCGTCGCCCGTGTCCCCGTCTGCAATTAATCAACCACGCAGTCATCGGCATAGAAAACGGAGGCGAAGCAATTGTTGGCAACCACGTAGAGAGACTCCGGAGGTCAAGTTTTTTTTATTTTTTCTTATTATTATGTTTATCTCTTTTTGATACTTATTTTTTCGGTGGAGGAAACAAGAAGGCGAGAAAGAGGGAAAGGAAAGAAAGGCGAGAGAGAGAGAGAGAGAGAGAGAGAGGAATGTAGAGAATGAATGAGAGAGAGAGAGAGAGAGAGACGGAAAGCGAGACAGAGAGAGAGAGAGAGAGAGAGAGAGAGAGAGAGAGAGAGAGAGAGAGAGAGAGAGAGAGAGAATAATGGTCATGATTACTACTTTTGATATCAATTCCATCATTCTCATCAAAATGGACGTTATTCTTATTGTCATTATCCTTATCATTTTCATTTTCATTATCATTGTCTCTGCTACCATTCTACATATCATTATCATAAAGACTACCATCACATCATTATCATAAAACCTTAACTATCATCATCACAACCGCCGTCTTTATCATCATCATCAACAACAACATCATCAACACTCTCGTTGATATAGTTGCAATGAGACGATGACAAATTACGCACAAAAAGGGAGTGAAAATCTAAAAGAAGAAGAGAAAAAAAAAAAAACGCGGCAGGTCATGCGGGCAGCGGCGCGGCGGACGTGTCTGACGAAGGGACGAGCCATCAATAAAACATGACTGAACCAACGGCTCGGCGGCGGCGAAAGGGCACGAGGCATTTCAGGAATCCACGGGACTCTTCTCCATCTCTCTCTCTCTCTCTCTTTCTCTCTCTCTCGATCTTTCTCTCTCTCTTTCTCTTCTCTCTCTCTCGCTCTTTCTATCTCTCTCTCTTTCTCTTTCTCTCGCTCTCTCTCTTCTCTCTTTATTTCTCTCTCTCTCTCTCTCTCTCTCTCTCTCTCTCTCTCTCTCTCTCTCTCTCTCTCTCTCTCTCTCTCTCTCTCTCTCTCTCTCTCTCTCTCTCTCTCTCTCTCTCTCTCTCTCTCTCTCTCTCTCTCTGTGTCTCTTTTTTGGACCTCTGTAGCCTCTTGATTCTCTCTGTTTGGGAATCACAAGTGACACTCTACTTTCAGATATTTTATGAATTCAATTTTATTTATTCATTCATTATCACTCCCCTTCTGGAAGGAATCCTCCCCTTCTGGAATTAAATAATCTTCTTGAAAGGAATCCTGTTCTCCTGGAATCATCAGATTTTCTACCTATAATGATTTTGAAGATGATGATCATCCTTCTTCTCCTCATTATCATCATTATCATCTAATGACAGTATTGCTGATATTGATGATAATAATGGTTATGAAGATAGTGATAATAAGGATGATAATGATTATAGAAATGAGAACAATAAAAACATTGATAAAGATAATGATATTAGTGATATTCATATTAATATAGATAATTGCCATAATTTTTTTTTTATTATCATGCAATTATTATTGCTTTTATCAATATGAATATTTCAATTATTATCATCATTGTCATTTTCATTATCATCATCATCAATGTCATGACTTTTGTCCTCATCATTATTATTATTAAGACTATCATTATTCTCATTATTTTCGTCATTAACATTGTTATGTATATCATCATCATTATTGTTAATATCATCATTATTGTTATTATTATCATTATCCTTACTATTATTATGATAATCATCATAATTTCCATCCCTGTTGTTATCATTAATATTCTTAATATTATGTTTATCATTATCATTATTACAATTATCCTTATTATTATCATTGTTAGCATCATCATAATTATCATCCTCATCATAATCAATATTATCATAATCATCATTATAACCATAAATGTTATTATCGTCATCCCCATTATCACTACCCTTACCTTAGAGAAAAAAGAAAACAAACAAACACAGAAACAATTAAGCTCAACATCCACAGATTTCCCATTGCAATAACGAGCGTCTTCCTCGCAACAGGTCACCCTAACCTGGAAGCATATCCTCTACACCTCCTCCTCCTCCGTCCAGTCTCCTGCGTGTTAAATAATCAGAAGAGAATTAACTAGTCATCAAGTGAGGATTTTGCAACATCAACAGCAACATCAAGAGACAAACACACACTCTCGTACATGAAC
>BOPN01004785.1:46136-48636 GCA_017312705.2 Penaeus japonicus
AAAAATGATAATGATTTTAAAAAGATAGCAATGATAATGATAACATTAATTAGAATTAGAATGATAATAATGATAGTAACGATAACGATGATAATAAAGACAATTATAATGATAGGTAATTATAATGATACAGATAATAATAATTATGGTGGTGATAGTGATAATAACAATAACAATTATGATAAGATAATGATACTAATAACAATTATGATAAGATAATGATACCAATAACAATTATGATAAGATAATGATACTAATAACAATTATGATAAGATAATGATACTAATAACAATTATGATAAGATAATGATACCAATAACAATTATGATAAGATAATGATACTAATAACAATATGGATAATAATGATTATGATATCGATAATAATGATATTAACAATTATAATAGCTATGATGATTAGAATAACAATTGAAATAGCAGTAATGATATTAATGACAATAATAATAACGATGATGATTAAGGTATTATTATCAATGATAATAGTAATGAAAATGTTAGTAGTAGTAACACTAATAACAGTGATCATGATTATGATGATTATGATATCAGTGAGAACATTATGAAAACCTTCTTAAACGTCTTCATTCCAAAAATCTTGAAACTCTCAAAATCGAACCTTCCTTCTCTATATCTCCCTTCCCCACTCAGTTTTTGCCTCCCTCCTTCCCTCCCTCGCTTCCTCCATAACTTCCTTCCCCTCTCCATTTTTGCTTCCCTTTCTCCCTCCCTTCCTTTTCCTATCCATAACTTCCTTCCCCTCTCCGCCTTTGCCTCCTTTTCTCCCTCCCTCCCTCGCTTCCTTCTCCTTATGTCCCTTTCCCTCTCCGTTATTGCCTCCATTTCCCCCTACCTCCCTTGCTTCCTTCTCCATATCTTCCTTCCCCTCTCGTTATTGCCTCCCTTTCTCCCTCCCTCCCTCCCTCGCTTACTTCTCCGTATCTCCCTTCCCCTCTCCGTTATTGCCTCCCTTTCTCCCTCCCTCCCTCCCTCGCTTCCTTCTCCGTATCTCCCTTCCCCTCTCCGTTATTGCCTCCCTTTCTCCCTCCCTCCCTCCCTTCCTTCTACATATCTTCCTTTCCCTCTCCGTTATTGCCTCCCTTTCCCCCTTCCTCCCTCCCTTCCTCTCTCTCTCTCTCTCTTTCTCCCCTCCTTCTCTTTCCCTCCCTCCTCTTAGTCTCTCTCTCTCCCCCTCTCCGTCTTTGCCTCCTTTTCTCCCTCCCTCCCTCGCTTCCTTCTCCATATCTCCCATCCCCTCTTGTTATTGCCTACCTTTCTCCCTCCCTCCCTCCTTCCCTTCCTTCTCCATAACTTCCTTCCCCTCTCGTTATTTCCTCCCTTTCTCCCTCCCTCCCTCCCTTCCTTCTCCATATCTCCCTTCCCCTTTCGTTATTGCCTTCCTTTCTTCCCCCTCCCTCCCTCTCTTCTCCACCCTCTCCGCCTTTGCCTCCTTTTCTCCCTCCCTCCCTCCCTTACTTCTCATAATATCCTTTCCCTCTCCGTCTTTACCTCCCTCTCTCCCTCCCTCCCTCCCTTCCTTCTCCATATCTCCCTTCCCCTCTCCGTCTTTATCTCCCTCTCTTCCCCCCCCCTCCCTCCCTCTCTCCCTTCCTTCTACAAATCTTCATTCCCCTCTCCGTCTTTGCCTCTTTTTCTCCCTCCCTCCCTCCCTTCCTTTTTCATAACCTCCTTTTCTCCCTCCCTCCCTCCCGTCCTTCTCCATATCTCCCTTCGCCGCTCCGTCTTTGCCTCCTTCTCTCCTTCCCTCCCTCCCTTCCTTCTCCATATCTCTCTTCCCCTCTCCATCTATGCCTCCCTCTCTTTTCCTCTCTCTCTCTCTCTCTCTCTCTCTCTCTCTCTCTCTCTCTCTCTCTCTCTCTCTCTCTCTCTCTCTCTCTCTCTCTCTCTCTCTCTCTCTCTCTCTCTCTCTCTCTCTCTCTCTCTCTCTCTCTCTCTCTCTCTCTCTCTCTCTCTATCTATCTCTCCCTCTCTCTCTCTAGTCATTATTGAAGAACAAGGATTGTAAGAAGTAAATTGACTTGTCGATTTACACGGCCCGGCCTCGGCTGGAATATAATGGACGCGCTTTGGAGGTATAATCTATGGTGAATTATGCAGACATTTAGAGACTCTAAGGACACACGAAAAATTGCTGGATGGCAGGTTTCGTTGCTGTAAAGTATGATAGGGACGCGTACAGGCATATTACGTAAGACTTTTTTTTTTTTTTTTTTTTTTTTTTTTTTTTTTTTTTTTTTTTTTTTTTTTTTTTTGCCAAATATATGTTACGCCTTAAATTTGGCTGCCTAAATTTCCGAGTGTTAATATACTACGTTCGTGATTTGATGTATGTTATACGATATTGTGACAGTACTGTACATTGCCACAAGATTGTATGCATATAAAGTGCGCACTACATCAATTGCAACGTTGATTATAGAGCCGCGGATATTGGAGAAATCTTTGAACGTGTAAAAAAAAAAAGA
>BOPN01004785.1:53636-56136 GCA_017312705.2 Penaeus japonicus
ACCTCCACCTCCACCTCCACCTCCACTCCACCTCCACCTTCCACACCCCACCTCCACCTCCTCCACCCCACCTCCCCCTCCACCTCCACCTCCCCTCCCCCCTCCTCCACCTCCTTCCTCCTCCACCACCCCCTCCCCTCCCCCTCCCCCTCCCCCTTTACCACCTCCCCCTCCCCCTCCCCCTCCTCCACGCCCTCCCCTTCTACCTCTTCTTCTCAATCTCCTTCATTCAATCCCCTTTTCCTTCATGCATCATTGCACCCATCAATTTTGAATTTTAAGATGTTCATTCAACCAGAAGAACATGTGTAGTTGAAGAACAGCGCCGAGGAACGAGTCGGACTGAACTTTTAAACCATTCGTGCAGAACAAATTAAGAAAAGAGATAACCACATTAGCATAACAAATCTCATTGAACTCGACCAAGTTATTTTATTGATTATAATGTATTTGGCGCTGATGATAATGTTTAATTGTAATGATGATGATGAGGAGGATGATAATGAGGGTGAGGGTGAGGAGGAAGAGGAGGAGGAGGATAATGAGGAGGAGAAGGAGAAGGAGGAGGAGAAGGAGGAGGAGAAGGAGGAGGAGAGATGAGGAAGAGGAGGAAAAGGAGGAGGAGGAGGAGGAGGTTGAGGATGAGGATGAGGATGAGGAGGAGGTTGGGAATGAGGTTGAGGATGGGGATGAGGATGAGGGATGAGGAGGAGGAGGAGGAGGAGGGATGATGATGATGAGGAGGAGGAGGGATGAGGATGATGAGGATGATGAGGATGATGATGATGAGGAGGAGGAGGAGGAGGAGAAGGAGAAGGAGGAGGTTGAGGTTGAGGAGGAGGAGGTGGAGGAGGAGGAGGAGGAGGGATGATGATGATGAGGAGGAGAAGGAGAGGAGGAGAGTGAGGATGAGGATGAGAATGAGGAGGAGGAGGAGGAGGAGGAGGAGAAGGAGGAGGAGGAGGAGGAGGAGGAGAAGGATGATGATGAGGATGAGGATGAGGATGAAGTTGAGGATGAGGGATAGGGAGGAGGAGGAAAAGGAGGAGGAAAAGGAGGAGGAGGAGGAGGAGGAGGATAATGATGATGATGATGATGATGATGATGATGATGAATGAGGAGGAGGAGGAGGAGGAGGAGGGTGAGGATGGGGATGATGATGATGATGATGAGGTGGAGGATGAGGAGGAGGAAGGGTGAGGATGAGGATGCGGATAATGATGTAATTATAATGATAAGAATGATAATAACAATGATATATGATAATGATAAGAAGAACAATAATGATAATGTTAATGTTAACAACAATAATCATTATGACAATAATGATAAAGAAAAATGTAACAATAAGAATAGTTATTATCATCATAATGATAATGATAATATAAATAATAAAGATAACAATGATAATAATAATAATGATAATGAAGATGATAATAAGGATAATACGGATAAAGATGATAATGACAACAATAATGGTATCAGTAACAAAGACAAAAATTATAATAATTACGATAACAAAATAATAATGATATGATGATACTGGTGATAACAATGATACTAATAATGATAATGTCAATGGTACTAATAAAAAAAAATTATGATAATGAGATCATGATAACTATGATTAATGTCACTAACGAAGAGAGAGAAAGAGAAAGAGAGAGAGAGACGGAGACAGAGAGAGAGAGAGAGAGAGAGAAAGAGAGAGAGAGAAAGAGAGAGAGAAAGATATATATAACAATAATGGTGTCAGTAACAAAGACAAAAATTATAATAATTACGATAACAAAATAATAATGATATGATGATACTGATGATAACAATGATACTAATAATGATAATGTCAATGGTACTAATAAAAAAAAAAAATATGATAATGAGATCATGATAACTATGATTAATATTTCACTAACGAAGAGAGAGAAAGAGAAAGAGAGAGAGAGACGGAGACAGAGAGAGAGAGAGAGAGAGAGAGAGAGAGAGAGAGAAAGAGAGAGAGAGAGAAAGAGAGAGAGAAAGATAGATAGATAGATAGATAGATAGATATATATATATATATATATATATATATATATATATAGAGAGAGAGAGAGAGAGAGAGAGCGAGAGAGAGAGAGAGAGAGAGAGAGAGAGAGAGAGAGGGAGAGAGAGAGAGAGAGAGAGAGAGAGAGAGAGAGAGAGAGAGAGAGAGAGAGAGAGAGAGAGAAAGAGAGAGAGAGAGAAAGAGAGAGAAAGATATATATATATATATATATATATATATATATATATATATATATATATATATGTATATATATATATATATATATATATATATATGAGAAAGAGAGAGGGAGAGAGAGAGAGAGAGAGAGAGAGAGAGAGAGAGAGAGAGAGAGAGAGAGAGAGAGAGAGAGAGAGGACACACAGATAACACACAACGGATCTCCCACTCATATATTTAGTGGACACACCTTGGCTGGACACAAGACCCAGCCGTCCCAAGATAACCCGGTGT
>BOPN01004785.1:66136-71136 GCA_017312705.2 Penaeus japonicus
CCTCCAACCTCCCCCATCCCCCTCTAACCTCTCCCAACCTCCCCCCCCCTCTATCCCTCCCCTCCCGCAATTCAGCCGCAACACCTCCACTGTTTCTCGGTTACGTTCATCAGTCATTAACCTTGTTAGCTTAACGCTCCCGCTGCGCCACCACGGAGTTCGTGAGGCGCCGTTTACAGAGCGCTTCGGCCGCCTTGTGAAACGCTGTCGGGCCGTAGGGGCGAAATTCGTGTGTTTGTTTCACTTTTGTTGTCTTTGGATTTCGTTGGAGGTGTTGGCTTGGTGTCCTGATCTTTTTGTGGGTTTTATGTTGTATTGTGTAATAATGTTTATTGTAATAAAAATGTTGAATTATCTTATAAGTTGCCTTATATCATATTATCAATTTGCTTCAAATTATAGATCATTGAATTATGTTATAAGTCGCCTCAATTTATACTATTAATTTGCATTAAATTATAGGTCATACTATTTGTCTTATAGGATATATGTAAATCATAAATCATAAGGATTGTTTCATTAACCCCCTACAAAAAACAGCAACATATAAATGGCTTATATACCGGTTTCGATATTTGAAAGTGAAAAAATATATATATTTATAGAGAAAGCCACATAGATTAGGATGTTATTGAATAAATGGATAAACAAAGCAAGAAAAAAACAAAAACAAAAAACAAACAGAATACTTCGTAAACATCTAATATATGGATCTGCGGATTCGTCAAGGAATCCTAAATTTCCCTGAATATTTTCAGAGAATACGAGGTAAGGTATGAGTGCATGCGTATTTGAGGTCACCTTAGAACATTTTCCAAAATATGCCCAAAAGTGCATTTGTTTACGGATGCCCGTATGTGTGTGAGAGCGATCTGGAGAAACCACGAAGGCGCCTCCACACCGAGCCGTGGCCCCGCCCAGGTCCCCGGAATGAAGTCGTAGCTAACGAAAGCCGCGCGCTGACGACCCGACGGAGACAAATAGACCTATACATCCTGTGCCATCGGCGCGATAAGACCCACTTCATCCCGTCGTGGCGCGGCCTTCGAGGGGCTTCAAGGTCTGGGTATATATCACGTCGAGCACAACGGGTATAGATTATCCTTGGGTATCTGTGCTGAATAATATTCGGCTGATGACATTGCATGCTTTATGAGGGTATTAATGGCCATCATTCATTGAGGATTGATGAGGTTGTAGTTAGGTGTAATGGAGTTTTTTTTTAATGTGGTTTCTTTATGTATGTGTTGGTCTGTTAGGGATGTGAGTCTATTATCAATAAGAATAATTTAATTATACCGAAATAATGATTTGGTGAAACAAATACAGTCATGAGAAAATGAATTGGTTTTGAAATACACCTGTCACGGCAAGTCAATTAATTTATTCGCCATTGTTATATCTTCCTCCTTCTAAAACCCGTTCGTATGTTAAAGGAAACGATATTCAAAATCTGCAGATCGTGTTGTTTTATGAAGAGTCATTCTTCGAATTCTTTCTTTAATCGTGGATAGAAACAATAGCTTTTTTTTTTTTTTTTTTTTTTTTTTTTTTTTTTTTTTTTTTTTTTTTTTTGATTGCAGCTTTGTTTCGCTACACGTGTATGTTTGTGTTTACGATTTTCATTCGTGTTTGTGAGAAGCGACGCTGAAATCAATCACTAGATAGTCTTACATAATCCAAACTTATAGATCTAGACACTTCCTCTGGCAATGGACAGACAGACAGACAGACAGACAGACAGACAGACAGACAGACAGACAGACAGACAGACAGACAGACAGACAGACAAAGACACAGTCGTCCAAGGGAGTGAGGACCAGAGGAGGGCGCTGCGTTCGGACTCGACGCGGGAGCGCCTGCGTGAAGGAACGCCAGGTCCTCGCCAGGTGCAAGAGTTGGGCGCGGGCGGAGGTGAAGGGGTGTAGGGGCGTGGCCATGTAAGGGTCTGGCCAGGGAGGTGTGTGAGGGCGTGGCGAGATTGAGGCGGAGCGTGTGACCAGGGGGCAAGGAGGGCGGCTTTGCTAGAGCTCAAGGAAGAGGAGTGTGTGTAGGTGAGGAAACTGTATATATATATATATATATATATATATATATATATATATATATATATATATATATATATATATATATATATATATATATATATATATATATATATGTATATATATATATATAAATATATATATATATATATATATATATATATATATATATATATATATATATATATATATATATATATATATATATATATATATATATATATATATAGGAGAGAGAGAGAGAGAGAGAGAGAGAGAGAGAGAGAGAGAGAGAGAGAGAGAGCGAGAAAGAGAGAGAGGAACAGATCTTGAAAGAGAGATAGCGAGACAGAAAAAAAATAGAAATAGAGAACCAGAGACAGATAGAGAGAGCGGAGGATATATAGAAGGAAATGTATACGAAGAAACAACATTCCTCTTGTCTTCCTCTTCTCCAACCCCCCCCTCTAATTCTCCCTTTGCCTCATTTCCTCTCCATTTTCACCCCCTATCCTAAAACCACGCGAGAGTACAAACTCAACAAACAAAAATATAAAAAAACAAAACAATCATAAAAATAACAACAAACAGACAACCTCGAAGACCGACTTGGGTTCAAATACCGAGAATCCCAGATCGTGATTTACCTTTTATAAGTAAATCCCCCGAGAGTTGATTTGACAAATGGATTACAGTCGAACATCTCCGCTTGAGCAGACGATCCCTCCGAGCGTGTAATCCTATAAACGAGAAAGTTACTGGACTCGGAACCCATTCTAGCAAGTCCCAAGACGATCGAATGCCATGGGACCGCGATGAAGAAGAAGAAGAAGAAGAAGAAGAAACAAACAAACAAACAAAAATAGAGGAGAGGAATATGAGAGAAAAGAGAGAGAGGGAGAGAGTGGGTGAGTGAGAGATAGAGATAAATAGGTAGATATATAGATAGAGAGAGAGAGAAATAGAGAGAAAGAGAGAGAAAGATAGACAGATAGAGATAGAGAGAGAGAAAAAAAAAATGAGAGAGACAGATCTGGAGAGAAAGAGAGATAGATAAAGAGAGAGAAAGATAAATAGACAGAGTGAGAGAGAAAGAGAGAGCGAGAGATAAAGAAAGAGAGAGAGAGTAAGACAGAGAGGGAGAGAGAGAAAGAAAGAAAAAATAAATTTGAGAAATATAGAGAATACAAAAAAAAAAAAAAAAAAAAAAAAGTGAGAGAAAAAAGCTTAGAACGAAAACTGAAACTTTTAGGAAACTCTCAGCACATTTATGTTTTTCTTGAGTATGTGATAATGATCAGCTTTTGTCTGGGAATAAGATTTATTTCTTTTTATTATCCCTCGCTTGAATTTACAGGGATAGGATAAGATAAGTGAAAAAAAAAGATAATATAACTCGCAAAATAAGGAAGAAGAATTATTACATATTCATAATAATTCACCAAAAGGAAAAATAATTGAACGGAAAGAAAGAGAGGAGAATGATTTACTATTGGCCACGCGTTCCCGGAGCACGAACACGTGGATATGATTTCGTCTTCACTGAAACACCCCGTAGATCGAATCAGATTAGGAAAGGATTCTCAAAGATCCTTCGGTGAGGCATCCGGGACTCGTGTTGAATCAAAGATCGATGTTGAAGCCTGCAATTGGGGTCGGACTTTGATTTGCAACCGTCGGATTTTGATGGCTTTTGCTTACGCGTCAATCGAGGCTGCGGGGGGCGTGGGAGGGGGGGGCGGTTGAATGTTCGAGAGATAAGGTTTGATCTTGTGTTACAGATTTTGCGTGTACACACACACACACACACACACACACACACACACACACACACACACACACACACACACACACACACACACACACACACATTCATGCACGTACATATACATCAAAATATTTCGGCCAAATCCGCCAGAATCGTAGATCACTCTTCACTCTAATGAACACGTTGCACCTGATGCCGTCAAGATGCCTCACTCGACGATGAAGAACATTAAAAGAACTGAGGGAATTAACAGCCCCAACAACGCAGAAAACCTGCAAGCGGCAACTGGGAATGGAAATGGCAGTAAATCCACCACTTAATATACAATGTAAACAGTCTCCACAAATACCTAAGGCCTTGCAATGGAATTAAGACGTAGAGGGGAAAAAAAGCAAGAGGTTTTGCCTTCATATTGTCTTAAGAAATTGTCTGTGGCAACTCATAGCTCGCCAGATTTCACGGCTGTCCAGTTATCAGCTGATCTGCGGGGCACCTCCAGTCCCTCCTAAGGGTGGGGGGAGGGGAGGGTGTTGGGGAAGGAGGTGGGGTGCTGGAGGAGGGGGGGGGGTAGACTCATTGGTGTGAGGGGCGAATCTACATACCTCCAAAAACAAAAATCTCTATATTTATTTATTATCCATATTTTAGGGGGGGGGGGGGGGGTCAGTATACCCTTTGCGAAAGTTTTATCGTCAGTTCTCTCTCTCTCTCTCTGTCTCTCTCTCTCTCTCTCTCTCTCTCTCTCTCTCTCTCTCTCTCTCTCTCTCTCTCTCTCTTCTCTTTGTTATTCATTTCGTCTTCAGTTTCTTAATTTTGCGTTTTTCCTTAATTTTTCTTCTTTATGCATTTTTTTCATTGAGTTTATTTCTTATTCTTATTCTTCTCCGTTTCCTCTTTCATTTACTTCATCCGCCTCCTTTCTTTTTCTAATAAGGAAATTTCAATAATGCAAAACCTGCAACTTTTCTCTGGTTTTGGCATATACTTATTTTTATATACAAACTGCTTATGTTCATTAATTCATGTTTTTTTTTGTGTGTTTTTTTGTTTTTTTGTTTTCTATTATCCCATTCTAGTTCATCACCTCAGAAAATGTAGAATCTCAGGAATCTCTGTAGGATTCCCTATTGGATCCCAGACCGCGTAACCCTAATATAATTATCACCAACGGTAGACTAAAATGACACCCTTGCCATGCCCTGTAAAAC
>BOPN01004785.1:96136-98636 GCA_017312705.2 Penaeus japonicus
TGTGTACCCGTGTTTGACGGAAAACATATGCACTGTGTGTGTATCTGAACCGATGAATATGTAAGTTTCCTTTACATACGCGTGTGTGGCTCTGTTTATGTACAAGTGCACATGCAAGTGACTTTTTGTTTGCGTGCCTTTTATGCACAGACAAGGGTGCTTATGTCCCAAGAAACTCATGTAAATTGATTTTTTTGCCCCCGAAGGCCCGAGGCAAATACATAATCCATAACAGCCTCGCCCTACAACGCACACCGCTCGGTCTCCTACAATCAAGCACTACAACCGCCGGTTAAGCGCACGCCCATAAATCCTTCTAGCGAACAGAGTCTCACAACCTTGCCATAACTTAACAGCATGAAAAAGTATTAGCCTCGTCTGCAGGGCGGCAGTCGCGAGGTTGACAAAAAAACAAAATGTTGCATCTGGCTTTCGGGAATATCTATCTCGCAAAACATACCTCTACTCAGAGAGGGAGAGAGAGAGAGAGAGAGAGAGAGAGAGAAAGAGAGAGAGAGAGAACGATATATATATATATATATATATATATATATATAGAGAGAGAGAGAGAGAGAGAGAGAGAGAGAGAGAGAGAGAGAGAGAGAGAGAGATATATATATATATATTTATATATATATATATATATATATATATATATATATATATATATATATATATATATATATATATATATATATATATATATATATATATAGAGAGAGAGAGAGAGGGATAGACAGAGAAAGAGAGGAGGGGGGAGGATGGAAATAAAAAAAAGAGAGATAGAGAGAGCAAGAGAGAAAGAGAGGTCCCCACTTGACTAGCAGACCCCCCCACCCCCGCCCGCCGCCCCCGAGGAGCTTATCCCATCCCTGAGGAGCTCTCCGTCGTCTCCTCCCCGGCGGCTCCTCGGCCTCGGCCTCAGCGTCCGTCGAGGCGGAGAAACGTGACCCGGAAACCCCGGATCGAGACCACACACGGCGCAGAAAGGGACGGCGACCCGCGATGACCTCCCGAGGGCGGCCGGGGAGACGTGCCGCCGAAAGGGAGGGGGGGGGGGGCGGGGGCAAGGGGAGCGGGGGAGGGAGAAAGAGGAGGGGAGGGATTGGGATGAGGGAAATGGGAGGGGGGGGGGAGCAAGGGGAGAGGGGGAGGGTGAAAGAGCAGGGGAGGGACTAGGATGAGGGAAATGGGAGAGGAGGAGGGAGAATGAGATGAAAGAGGGAGAGAGAGAGAAAGACGGAAGATTGAAGGGGAAAAGAGGAAATAACGGTAAGATGTAAGGAAGGTGAGCAAGGTGTGAATAAGAGAGAGAGAGAGAGAGGAGAGAAGAGAAGAGAG
The DNA here is from genome assembly GCA_017312705.2 of Penaeus japonicus. NCBI lineage: Eukaryota > Metazoa > Arthropoda > Malacostraca > Decapoda > Penaeidae > Penaeus > Penaeus japonicus. The sequence continues at coordinate 97,478 of BOPN01004785.1, forward strand.
AGAGGGAGAGAGAGAGAGAGAGAAAGAGAGACGTTGGGCAGTGACAGGAAACGGAGAAAGAGAAGGGTGTAAGAAGGGAGGAGAGACAAGAGTTAAGGGTGAGAGAAAGGGTCTTAACTTGTGGGGAAGGAATATGAGAGAAAGAGAGAGAAATAGAAAGATATAGAGAGGCATAGCAAGGCAATAGAAAAGTGGTAAGGAACAGGCAAGGAAGAAATGAGAAAGGGATGAAAGGTACCGAAGAGTAAAACAAATAAAATAAGAAAAGAGAAAGACGAGGATGAAAGGAAGGGGAAAAGGTATGATAAAGAGAGAAAGAAGACACAGAAAGTGAGAAAGAAAACACATAAAGAGAGAGAGAAAAGACAGAAAGATAAAAAAGACAAACAATGAAAGTAAAAGAGAGAGTGAAGATAAGGATACAAGGAAAGACGAAACACGCAGAGAGGAGAGAAGGAACGAAAGACGGCGAACGACAAGTAAAAAGAAGCAAAGAGATACGGAAAGCGACAAACCACGAAGAGGAGATAAGGAATAAGAGATAAAGAAGAAGAGAAAGAAGGAAAGAACCAAATCGCGAAGAGGTTATGGGAAGAGGAGAGGGAAGAGTAAGCAGAGAAACCCGGGGAGGCGTCCGGGGAAGAGAAGAGATAAAGAGGAAGAGAAAGAAGGAAAGAACCAAATCGCGAAGAGGGTATGGGAAGAGGAGAGGGAAGAGGAAGCAGAGAAACCCGGAGGGGCGTCAGGGGGAAGAGAAGAAATAAAGAGGAAGAGAAAGAAAGGAAGAACCAAATCGCGAAGAGGATATGGGAAGAGGAGAGGGAAGAGTAAGCAGAGAAACCGGGGGGGAGGGGGGGCGTCGGGGGAAGAGGCACCTCCGAAAGGCGATCAAGAGTACCAGCTGCTTATTGGCAGGTACTCGGATTTACATATCAGGGCAGCCTGGTCTGGTCTCCCGATCAAATTGCATTATCCTGCATATTTATTCTCTTCAAATAAGAGAGTGCCGGGGATTGGATGAGCTTTATGATTATTGATGCATGTGAATCGACATGCGATTTCATGGAATTCCGAAGCTAAATGAAATATAAAAGTTAGATCATTGGATTAGGACACGCATCCAGGTAGGTGTGTTGCGAAGAGAAGAGCCGACAAACCA
>BOPN01004785.1:103636-108636 GCA_017312705.2 Penaeus japonicus
CAATCCCTACCAATCAATCCCACACCCGCCCACCCAATCCCGCAATCCCTACCCACTCAATTCCACACCTGCCCACTGAAACCCTCACCCCACCCACCCTTCCGCCCACCCCCGCCCTGCAGCATCCCCAACGCGAGTGCGACGGGCGTGCGGCGGAAACCATCCATCCATAACGGGTCTCGTTCCTTCCCGCTTCCTCGTTGGCCAGAATTTGATTCATCTTCTCGCCGCCGAAGAAGTTTGTTGAAGGAAGTTGTTTGTTCGGTGAGATTCAGGAGGGAGAGGTTTGGGGTAAATAAGTCTTGAGGTTTTCATAAAGTAAAAAAAAAAAGAAAAAAAAAAAAAAAAAAATATATATATATATATATATATATATATATATATATATACACATATACATATATGTATATATATATATATATATATATATATATATATATATATATATATATATATATATATATATATATATATATATATATACATATGTATATATATACATATATATATATATATGTATATATATATATATATATATATATATATATATATATATATATATATATATATATATATATATATATATATATATATATAAAACAGAAATCAAATTCTAAGAATGATAAAACTGTTAACAAAAAGAACTAAACATGGAGAGAGAGAGAGAGAGAGATAGAGAAAGATAGATATATAAGGAAGAGAGAGAGAATGGACCATAGCGAATGACAAAAGAGCATCACAAATCCCGCAATTAATCACTCTATCATCATATTCACGCTCACTTCCCCGTGTCCATTTCCCCCTTTTTTTTTCTCCATTCCTTTTCTTTTTTCTTTCGTTTTTATTGATTTTGATTTCACAATCGAATTCCCGTCAACGCAATTTCTTTTTCTATTTTCTCCATTTCCTTTTCTATAGAATTTTCCTTTTTCTTCTTATCTATATTCCCCCTTTTCTCTTTGTATTTAGTACTCCTCTTTTGCTCCTCTTTTTAAAACAAGGACGAAATCCCTCACAATCGCATTCCCTTTCTCTCACTCCACGCACAAATTCCCTCATAAACGCAGCTCCTCCTTCTTACTCCAGCGGCGCATTCCCTCACAAACGCGACGGCCTCATGCAAGCATCAAATCATTCTCCTGCAGACTCGAGGCAAGGGCTTTGCAGGGCGTCAGCGGCGAGACACCGTGTAACGCGATTTCGCAGAGGACTTGCTGACGGTGGGGGTAGGGGGCAGGGGGGTTGACCAGGGGGGAAGAGGGAAGGGGGATGACCAGAGGGGAAGGGGAGGAGTTGAGGGGGAGGGAAGAGGGGAAGGGGAGGAGTTGGGGGGAAGGGAAGGAGTGAGGGGATGGGGAGATGTTGGGGTGAACGGGAGAGAGAGGAAGGGAAGGAGTGGTAGGGGAAAGGGAGGAGTTGGTTGGGAAGGGGGAGAGGGAGGGGGAGGGGGGTGATCAAGCAGAAAAGGAGGAGCTGGAGGGAGAGGTGAGAGATGGGGGGGGGGGGGGAGAGAGAGAGAAGGAGGAAGAGGGGAACGAGGGAGGAGGCGAAGGGAGGGAAGGAGGAGAAAGGGGGAGGGAGGGAGGGTGGGATGAGGAGGAGGGAGGGAGGGATGGAGGAGGAGGAGGAGGAGGAGGAGGAGGAGGAGGGGGAGGAGGGAGGAGATTGAGGAGGAGAAGGGAGGGATAGGGGAGGAGGGAGTGAAGGAGGAGGAAGAGGAGGGAAGTAAGGAGGAGGAAGAAGAAGGAGGGAAGGAGAAGGAAGAGGAGGGAAGGAAGAAGGAGGAAGAGGAATGAGGAAAGGAGGAGGAAGAGGAGGGAAGGAAGAAGGAGGAAGAGGAGGGAAATAAGAATTGGAGGAAGTGAAGGGAGAGAAGGAGAAAGTGGAAGAGGGAGGGAAGGAGGTGGAGAAGTAGGTGAAGGAAAAGAAGGAGGAAGCGGAAGAGGAGTTGGATGGAAGGAAGAGGTGTAGGGGAGGCGGAATTGGAGGTTGAAGAAAGAGGAGGGAAAGAAGATAAGGGAGAAGGAAATGAAATTGGGTGAAAGAAGAGGTGGAAGAGGAGGAGAATGAGGAGGAGGTGGGATAAGAATAGGAGGAGATGGAGGAGGAAGAGGAGGTGAATACAGGCAGGAAGGGGAGAATGCGAGGAGGTGAAGGTGGAAAGATTAAGGAGGAAGAGGAGGTAAATGTAGGAGAAAAGGTGGAGTCGGAGGTGGAAGCGGATGGGGAGGTAGAGGTAGAGTGAGAAGTGGAGGCGGATGGGCAAATCGAGATGGAACAGGAGAGTGAAGAAGGCGGAGAAGAGGAAAAGGGGGGTGGGGGAAGGGGTAGACGCATTGTGTTGGGGTTTTGCTAAAGTCCCTTTTATCGTACGGTTCGCATTGAGTGTGGAAGCAAGTGGATTCATAGTGCGCCTAAGACCCTTCTCTTTTTCTCCTCTCGATCTTTTTTTTCTTTTCTTTTCTTTTCTCTCGTTATTTTTCGCGTTTTTCTTCTCCGTGATTGATTAAGTGGATCTTCATGCTTTCCCTGAGAGCGTCTGATCCCTTGAAATCGTATTTTTCTTTGCATTCTCCGTCTCTTTATCCAACTTTCTGGTATTTTATAGACGCAGAGGCGTATCGAAGGGTGTCGAATCCTTTACAATTTTTGCTTGTTTTGCACAAGTCGGATCTGACATTTATCTCTCTTTACCGCGTCTTTCTTTTATCTATCGGCTTCAGTTCTTCTCTTCCTTTGCCTTTCGACTATTTTCAATGTTTCGCCAATTACTCCTTTATACTCGCCAATTCATCAAGATAAACTGCAACACGGCAAGTCCCGAAGCGTCCACGCTCTCGCGACACCTGGCAACGACCGTATAAGATGCACAATAAGTGAATTTACCGCCGCAGATCAACAATGGCATCCAATCCTTTTTGCCTTTTTACAAGTGATCTCGGATCCTCCTCCCACCACCCGAGCGCGTCTCGCCCTCTCTGACGTCACTCCGAACGTATGATTCACGCTCTTCGTTCTTTATTCTTTTGCGTTATCATCGCGTCTCGGCCAAATATAGCGAACAACGTGAGAAGCGATTCTTATATAAGTCAGATAATATCGAATAATCGAACATGATTGATTGCAAATATATGGTTATTTGCGCCTTGAAACGAAATTTCTTGGATTAGATTTCACAAAAAAACAAATAATATTTTCAATTCTGATCGAGAAAAAAATATCTATTAAAAGTCACAATATCGCACATTCCATGATTTGGCTATCTTTGTGAGGTATCTGTGACCTCTTGAGAAGAAAAAAATATATATATTTACTCATGTTTGGTCTCTGGCACAGCGTCAAAATCACCTATTTCTCTTTTTAATCTTCTCTCTTTCTTTTTCACTGGAGTATTTGTCCGCGTCCTCAAAAGGCTGCTTAGACAATTCAGTCGAGTTATAAAATAAACAGAATTCATTTACATAATGATCACTACGTTGTGTCGAGTTGAAATCTCCGAGCGCCAACGCCAATGCATTATAAAGCGGATCAAAGTTGAAGCCTCAAGACCCATCTCTTAATTTACGAGACGCTTCGACGGCAGTTGTGTACAATACACATCGATAATAAATAATCAACGAACAGAGAGGTAAAGAGAAACCGAGAGACAACCGCAATTATCCTCCCGGGCGCGCTAATGAATTCAGCCGAGCGCCGCGCGTGCCGCTCCGCTATCACGCACGCGAGACCCCTGGCCTCGCCCCCGCGCTACCTCAAAGGCACCCCTTCTCCAGTAGGGAAAGGCCTCCGACTACCGAAAGCTGCCGCTGTCGTTGGCCCCGAAGGCCGTCGAGTCGCGCAGGGGAAGCACGGAGCTGACGAGGTGGAGACAGCCGCCCATGAAGGGACTTGGGCGCTCCTTCCGGGCGGTTCCTTCCCTTGCTTGGCCGCGGAAGGACTCGTGGCGGCGCATTCATAATGACAGAACAACAAAGACCGCTCGGTGGGTTGGGGAAGGGGGTACGGGGTTGGGGTGAGGGTGGGAACGGTGGCGGGGGCGGAGGGCGAAGTTCGGGGCAGGGGAAGGGGAGGGGGGAAGGGGGAGGGGGGAGTTGAGTAAGTAGTGATTATTATTTTTTCATTCTGGCCGTGGCGAAACGGAAACCAATTTGGTGTAGTAATTTTGTTTGATCTTTGGGACAAACGAAATGCATTTACAATGCGTTTTCTGTTTCATTGACAGAACTTTTCTTTTATTGTCATAGAGAATTTAAAGAGAAGAAAAAATATAGAAAAATAAATGACATAAAACAAAGAATTATTACCTCGTACAGGCATTGTTATATAATACGAATTCATAATTGTGTCGAATTAGTTTTTGGGATTCATATATATATATATACTCTACTCCCCAAACTCCCACACACAGATCCTAAAATCTTCCCACAGAGTTCAAATTCATTTCCAAATTTCTGATCATTGGCATGTTTATATGTCTTTAGAAATCATAATATTTACTTATTCGGTCCCATAACTGACACTAATGTCTTCCTACCAAACAGGGCCCAGAGTAACGCATTGCTCATATATTATCCTTTAATAACCGATGGACAGGTAAGCCATATTTCAAATGTGTACAATACAGATTTCCTCCTCGTGGATAGAATATAATTGGCGAATAATCGTGCAATATATTAAGGTGATGCTATTCATTAATTGCGGGATTGATTTATCTCATCTGTTTCACGGCGAATTTATCAAAGGGAAAGACACACAGACAAATCGACGAAGTGTGACCCTTGTTGGCCTGAGCCCGTGATGAAATACAGCTGCGCCCGGAGACCTAAGACCTAGATTTTAGTGAGTGTTTCTGGCGCCTCCTCTCCGCACGCAAGGCGCGTCTCTTGCATTTCCTACCATCCCTCTCTCGCAGTCGCTCAAATCCTGTTTCTTCGCATCTAAAGGACAAAGCGACACTATCGTAGGATGAGATTGAGGAGGAAAAAATACAGAAAGTGTTA
>BOPN01004786.1:72500-75000 GCA_017312705.2 Penaeus japonicus
TGTCCTTCCCTTTTTTTATGGTTTTATTTAGGTCATTCTCATTGCTATTATTGCTATTGTTGTCTGATTTCCATGTGTTGCCTCTTCTCCGGAAAAACATGAGTTTCCTTTCGGTTTCACAAAAGAATATTTGTGTATAGGTAGATGAATTAATAGATAAGTGAATATATATCTATATCTATCTATCTATCTATCTATATATATACATATATATATATATATATATATATATATATATATATATATATATATATGTGTGTGTGTGTGTGTGTGTGTGTGTGTGTGTGTGTGTGTGTGTATGTGTGTGTGTGTGTGTGTGTGTGTGTGTGTATGTGTGTGTATATGTGTGTTGTGTCTGTGTGTGTGTGTCCGTGTGTGTTAGTGTGCGGAGGGGGAGGGGGAGGGGGGGTTGTAACAGATACACAGCGTTCCTAGAGGGTGTGAATGTCCCGTACGGCAAGATCGCCAAAAGCATACGATCAAGGAATCAGGAACAGCCATGAACAACCGGACGGACACTGCTTGCGGCGCGGACGGAAACACGCGCGACTGATCGCCGTGACCGGAGAAGGCGGAAGATGCTTGCGACTGCCGCAGGAAGGCTCGCGTCCCTCACTGAAGAAGGGTTCCGTTTGCACTTCACTTCAGAAAGACATTGCTTTGTTATGAATATATTAATAACATCATATAACTGACTTTTATATTTGTTCACTCGCATATACCTTTTTCTCACTAGACCTGCTTTATCATCTGCTTTTTAAGGAACGTCCTGCCCCGAAATAACTGGCCTTCCATGTCATAACTCCACAACCAAGAAAAAAAAGAAAAAGAAAAAAAAGAAAAAGAAAAAAGAGAAAAAGAGGGAAAAAGAAAAAAGAAAGAGAAAAAAGAAAAAAGAATAAGAAAAGGAAAAAAGAAAAAAAAAAGAAAAAAGAGAAAAAAATATTTATATATAATAATAATAAGATACATGAGCCGTATCCTTGGAGGCCACAAGTCCTTAGTAACGTTGATGAGTCAAGTCCGCAGAATGCTTGGCGATGAAAAGGATACTTTCCCGAGTCCTTCCCGAGGCCTCCCGCAGGAGCTCTCAGAGTCATCGTAACTTGACAGCTGGTGACGCGAGTTGCCTTTTGCTCCTCGTCTGGTCCTTATATATGAATATGTATATATATATATATATATATATATATATATATATATATATATGTAAATATCTATATAATATATATATATATGTGTGTGTGTGTGTGTGTGTGTGTGTGTGTGTGTGTGTGTGTGTGTGTGTGTGTATGTGTGTGTGTGTGTGTGTGTGTGTGCGTGTGTGTATATATATGTATATATATATATATATATATATATATATATATATATATATATATATATATATATATATATATATATATATATGTATATATATATATATATACATATTTATGTATGTATATATATATATATATATATATATATATATATATATATATATATATATATATATATATATATATACACACACACACGGCCATTTCATAGAATGGCGTGCAAGGCCGCATTCATCCCCGTTCGACGGCCGTCTGTCCCCGAGGGTCTGGCAGGAATCTACGCCGTTAGGACGCGGCAATAAGCGACCGAAGCCTTGCAGTGCCTTGCTCTTGCAACCTCCTTCGCCAAAGGTCTTTCTTCCTCATCGTCACCAGGATGTGGAGCCTAATGCATGGACGGTCATCTAATCTAATATATATATATCTAATCTGATATATATCTAATTTAATGCATGGGCGGTCATCGGAACTAAGCTCGCCAGCCTGATGACGAGGGGACAATAAGTCACTATCAAGGGTGCTCGTATTTTTCTTTGTTTATAGTTCCTTTTGTTGACTTTACTTTCCTTTCAGATTATTATTATATGGCTTTATCTATACACCTTTACTTTGTTTAAATCGCTTTACTTTATCAAAATCTTGGGATCGAAAGGCAACACTAGAAAGGGTATATGAAGATCACGCATGACAATAACTCAATCTCGTCAAAATCAAGGGACTTATAATCAAATAATCAAATTTCAGAAATGATTTGTAATTCTATGAAAGTAAAGTGTTGGAAAGTTCCATTCGTTCCAAGTTCCAAGTTCCAAGTTTGCCACAAAGAGGAAATACAGCCCGTCTTGCAGGAGGGCCGCTATAGATAAGGACATTGATAATAAAGATGATGTGTTGCTGTGACTGAAGATCTTGTGAATTCCTCATTGGAAACTGAGACTACTTGCCTCAAGGAATAATTTAGAAAATAAATACTTATTTTCTCCAATGGCTGTTTTTTCATCCTCATTTCTAAAATACGTGTTTCTGACCATCTTCCTCCAATAACGGTTTCGACTCGTAACAGTAATACGAGTCTCATAAAAGCGATTCCTGCTCGTTAATCGCTTCCACTCTTTCCTTCATGATTATTTCTGATTTGATTTTATCTCTTGGCGGCGGCAGGTGTTCTTTCTTGCACC
>BOPN01004787.1:0-5000 GCA_017312705.2 Penaeus japonicus
AGTGTATCCTTCCTTGCATATAAAAAAAAATGTATATATATAGATATAGATATAGATATGTATATATATATATATATATATATATATATATATATATATATATATATATGTATATATATATATATAGATATAGATATAGATATAGATATAGATATAGATATAGATATAGATATAGATATGTATATATATGTATATATATAGTATGGTGTTTGTGTAATGGCCAATTTATATAATACACTATATCAAAAACAAAATGATACATGACTGTGTCAATCTTGAGCTTACTTTGCCTTTTATTTCCAGGAATGTGTACCTATATCGCCGTCTATCAGACAACAAGCATGTAGTAATTAAACAGATACCCACAGAGTCTATTACAAATGCAGAATGTGAGGTAAATTGGGCACATGTGGTTATGTATGGGCATGCATGCACTCACACACACACCCACACACCCACACACCCACACACCCACACACACCCACACACGCACACACGCACACACGCACACACGCACACACGCACACACGCACACACGCACACACACACACACACACACACACACACACACACACACACACACACACACACACACACACACACACACACACACACACACACACACACACACAAACACAATTGTAATTCTGTTTAGAATATATCTAATTGCCTGCAAGGAACACAAGTACTCACTTGTACTTGTTCATTATTTTTGTATATGTATTCAAGAAAATATTTCTGTACAATTTTTTGAATATGAGAATGACATTTAGACTTTTGGTAATGACTTAAAGCATTATTATATACTTTTATAACAAAGTCACCCCAATTCTTATAAAGTAGTAATCAACCTTTTAACAGGTGACAAAGAATGAGGTGAGGGTGCTGGCAATGTTTCAGCATCCAAACATCATTGAATATTATGACAACTACCTTGAGAACAACACTATTATGATCGTCATGGAGTATGCTCCTGGGGGCAACCTGTACGACTACCTTCGCTCGAGAGGGGAGGGAAACCTCCTCCAGGAAGAGGTATGGGGTGTTTATTGTAGAATTTTGTGTATGTGGTTCTCAAGGATTTTCTGCTTGGATGAGTTATGATATTAGTTAGAATGTTTTTTATACTATTACTAGCCTGAAATATTGTTTTAGATCTAGACTTATGATCTGGTGAAAGATTGCTCATATTTGCATTATTTGGGAGTTATTTGGCATGACATGCATAGTGATAATTTTGAGTTAGAGTACCTCAGTTGATTATCACCTTTGTAAAGTACTTGGTATTGTAAAATGATTCAAACACAAGGTAATTATTTTACTTAAGACTTATATGATTCGTAATGAATGATGAATTCATTCCAGGATGTCTTGAACCTCTTCTGCCAGCTGGTGCTTGGGATGTTGCACATCCACGAGAGTAAAATTCTTCATCGAGACATTAAGTCGAACAACATTCTGCTGGACAGATCCCATCGCATTGTTAAGATTGGTGACTTTGGTATCTCAAAGATTCTCAGCAGGTAAAGCCCAGGGCAAGATTGTAGATTAATAGGTTGGTGATGGAAGGGGTGAAGGCTATGTTTTTGGGTTTTAATCAGATGCTGCTCATTTTTCTTTGTGTGTATCTAAAATAAAATTTTCCCATTGTGCAGTAAGAGCAAGGCACATACTGTGGTGGGTACTCCTTGTTACCTGAGCCCAGAGTTGTGCCAGGAGAAACCCTATAACCAGAAGAGCGACATCTGGGCTCTTGGTTGTGTCCTCTATGAGATGCTGACGTTGAAGAGAGCCTTTGAAGCAGAGGTAAGGTATAATTTTTGAATGAATTATGCTGATTCTTTTTTTCTTCTTATATGGTATTTTGTTCAATGGTAATGATTAAATATACAGAGCATAGCAGGGATAACAACAACAGCTGATTTGGATTTTTTTTTTTTTTTTTGGCTTTATTTTATCTTATTTATTTGTTTTTTATTTATTTTTTTGAAAAGTGTGGGAAATGAATAAAGATGAAAGAAAATTGATAACCAAAAACTTACCATTATCAGCTAATCATAAAGAGATGCAAAATTACATAATTCCTTCTGTTTTATTTGCATTTCGGGGGGTGGATATTGATTTGGTACCATAGTCCCATACCAATTGAAAGACATTCAACAGATTTGCACGACTCAAGAAAAATGGATAACCAGTCTCGGGCTTAGATTAGGGAATGTAAAACCCTACATCACCCATTGAAATCCAGCAGCTATGGCCATTACCAATCCCCCTCTCATTCCCACAGACAATACCGGCCCTGGTCATGAAAATCATGCGTGGGATCTTCGCCCCGATCCACCCGCGCTATAGTGCTGAGATGCGTTCCCTGGTCCACCTGCTGCTGCACATGGACCCTGCCCAGCGGCCCAACATCCACCAGGTGATCAGTCAGCCCCTCATCTTCCCCATACTGTTCAAGCTCCATGCAGACTTGGGGATGGTGAGATGTGTGTCCAGGTCTGTTTTTCTTTTTATTGTTTTTCAGTTCAGTTCAGTATTATTATGATAATAATAATAATAATTATTATTATTATTGATATTATTATTATTATTTTTATTATTATTATTATCTTTGTGATCTGTGTGTGTGTAACATGTAGGTTAAGGTATAGGGTGAGCTGGGGGAATGGAGGGGAAGGTGTGTGTCTATCCTACCCAACTCTCCCTCCCAACTTCTTATTCCAGACCCCTCCGCCTATCATCAGTGGGCACGCGCACCAGGTCCTCTAGGGGGAGCGAGGACTCAACCGACAGGGAGAGGAATGAGAGTGAGAGGAAGGGCTTGGGTGAGGATACAAGGAGTGTCGACAAGGATGTGGTGAAGGAGCCAGCGCCTACGTCGTGTGTCTACTGCTGGCAGCCCCATAGCACACCTTTCAGGTTAGGGTAGAAGGAAGTGAGAGTGAGATTGAGTGAGTGAGTGAGTGAGTGAGTGAGTGAGTGAATGAGTGAGTGAGAGTGGGGATGAGAGCGAGAGCGAGAGTACGATGTTGAGTGCGAGGGCGAATGCGAGTCAAAGTTCTTCAAAAATGTTTGATCTGTCATCCTTTCCTTTCACCCCCTGGCACCCCCATCCTTTTACCCTTGCATCCAACCCTGTCTGCTATCCCTGTATCCATTTCCTCTACCCCACCACCGCCACTACCACTGCCACCACCACTGCCAATACGACCGGCACCGCCACCACCACAAACACCACTACCGCCACCACTGCCACCAACACCACCACCGCCACCGCCACCACTACCGGCACAACTGCCACAACCACCACAACAACTAAAATTCTTCACCTCACTCTTTTCCGCACTTTAGGCTATCCACCGGAGAAAGCGAAGGGGAGGTGGTGCAGGTGGCAGCAAGCAGCACCCACCATGCAGGGGTCACCAGTGCAGGCCAGGTTGTGCTCTGGGTCAGAGAGCATTCGGAAAATAAAAATGGGAAAGGTAATGCATAATATATCTATATCTATCTGTCTACCTATCTAACAACCTACATATTTATCTATCTATTTATTTATTATCTAACCATATACTCATCTGTCCATCTATCTGTCTGTCTGTCTATCTTTCTATTCTTATATCTTTCTATCTATCTATATATCTATCTATCTATCTATCAAGCTTTCTATCTTTCTATTTATCTATCTATCTATCTATCTTTCTTTCTATCTTTCTATCTATCTATCTATCTATCTATTTACTTATCAATTTATATATTTACCTATCAGTCTATCTATCTATCTATCTGTCTATCTATCTGTCTATCTATCTATCTATCTATCTATCTATCTATCTATCTATCTATCTATCTACCTATCTATCTATCTATCTATCTATCTATCAATCTATCTATCAATCTATATCTATCTATCTATTTACCTATCAATATCTCTCCATCTATCTCTCTACTTCTCTATCTCTCTATCTCACTATCTCACTATCTCACTATCTCACTATCTCACTATCTCACTATCTCACTATCTCTCTATCTCTCTATCTCTCTATCTCTCTATCTCTCTATCTCTCTATCTCTCTATCTCTCTATCTCTCTCTCTCTCTCTCTCTCTCTCTCTCTCTCTCTCTCTCTCTCTCTCTCTCTCTCTCTCTCTCTCTCTGATTTATGTGAAGTTATATGCCAATATGAGATACAGATGAAAAAGCATTTAAAATATGAAAACAATCTGAAAATATGGCACTGTTTGTGAAAGTTTGACTGTACACATGGTCTTCACTTTTCAACAAAAGGGTCAAGTCAGGCTGATGACCAGGATTCCCATCCCACCCCCCTGGTCCCCATAACCCCCACACTGATGAGAGCTCCCACGTCAGCAACTATTGTGCAGGTGGCATGTGGAGATGGCTTCATGGCCTGTGTCACAAGTGAGTGGATATAGCAGATATAGCAGTACAATGAACAATTATAAAACTAAATCTGGATTTTTGCTGATCTCTTGTATATTATTTCCACAATGATATTTCAGTGTTTATTATTAAATGCAGTAATGATAACCTGGTATTAGAAGAAGACATATTAAAATCATAAATATCTGTCTGTACAAAGAATCTTGAGTGAATAGCATACATTGAAACAGCATGGCAATCTATCCTTGCAAATTTTTTTCATCTCACAACCAAAGACCGTGGCATCCTCCTGACCTGTGGAAAGGGGTCATCTGGCAGCCTGGGTCATGGAAACACCAGCAATGTTGAGCAATTGAGAATTGTCGAGTCTCTGCTGAGCATATCGGTGAAGGAAGTGGCATGTGGGTCTTCACATATGGTGGCATTGTCTGTTGACCACCAGGTATTCTCTTGGGGTTGTGGTGATAATGGTAGGTGGAATGGAGGGGAATATTTGTTTGTCATAATCAGGGATTTTTAGTATTATTGTTGTTATTACTATGATTTATTATGATTTTATAAATGTTGGCATGGTCTGGAAAGTATCCTTTTGGACTT
>BOPN01004787.1:7500-12500 GCA_017312705.2 Penaeus japonicus
CTCTATTTCTCTGTCTCTCTGTCCCTCTGTCTCTTTGTCCCATTGTCTGTCTGTCTCTGTCCCTCTGTCTGTTTGTCTCTGTCCCTCTGTCTGTCTGTGTCTCTCTGTCCCTCTGTCTGTCTCTTTGTCTCTCTGTCCCTCTGTCCCTTTCCCTCTGTGTCTCTGTCTCTGTCTGTCTCTCTGTGCCTCTCTATTTCTCTATCTCTTTGTCTCTCCGTGTCTCTCTATTTCTCTATCTCTCTATCTCTCTGTCTCTCTCTTTCTCTTTATGCATATGCACTTACAAATTCACATTTTATTAAATGTATTTTGTATACATATTTTTTGTTGAGAATATGATAGATTTCATGAAAATGAAATCTTCTCTCTGTTATATAGCTTTCTCATTCTTTATAAATCTCTCATGCCTCCTCCCAGATGGCAGAGTCTACTCCTGGGGAGGAGGAGGAGGAAAAGGAATAAATGAGCCATCCCCTCCCAAGGAAGAAATCTCGGCCTTTGAAGAGCCAAGGACAAGAACGCAAGACACCTTCAGGGACTTTGTGCGTCCTTCACTGGTGTCCCTGAAACAAAGTGCGAGAGGGAAGGTGCTGTCATTAGCAGCATCCACGGAGCTCGCCCTTCTTTGTCACAAGTCATAAAAGTGATTCCTCTCAGCTTCCCAACCTCCTCTGCCATAAGTCACTGAATAGTCATTTGTGTGTTACCTCTTGGTGCTAAGATGTGTGTGTGATATTTATACAGATACTTTTTTTATAGTAATATATTTAATTTTTTTCATAGGTGGTAATCAAGTTGATGAAGAGACTGAAAGGGGTTCCTTGGATGTGTGGATATTCAAGGGTGTGTAATACATGCACAGGTACTCTTGCTTTAAGGGATTTTTTTTATGGAGGCTTTGGCCAGAAGGAATCAAAAAGACTGTGAACCCTTTTCTACAAGTCAGAGTGGGATTTCCCTGGATTTATTGGTGCTAAGGTATTTGTGTGATAGATTTGTACTGTTTATTTTCATTATTGTGTTTTTTGGAAGGTCTTTTATTTATGGATGATTTGGGTGTAGGATACAAAATGATGGAAAGACAGACTATCAAACCAAAGCTCAGAGTGTTTGCACAGTTGTTGCTCAAGATTTTAAAGGACTTTAGTGCCTTTGAACCAAGATTGTATTGTTAAGATTTGCATGAAAAGAAAATCATATTTATTTTGCTAAGTATTGTATGTAATTCCACAAGTATGATAATGAAACACAGTTAAATTAGTTTTAGGAAGATGATTATATATTTTTAATTGTTATTCTACTGAAAGAAGAAAGAGATGAAAGTTAATGTTTTGATCATTTATGAAATATCCGATTTCTTTTTTGCTATTGCATTCCACTTAGTTGCTTACATACTCACTCCCCAGTGTACAAAGCACAATGTGTTCATTACTCTAAACAGAACTTTCCATGTGGATAAAAGCCTGAGGATTCTGTATTAGGAGATCAAAGCCTTAAAGAAAACTACTTGCTGATATATGCATATAGCTGTACAGGTTATTACTTTCCTCAACAAAAGAGGTGATACCTTTTTATTGAAATGAGGATTTTGTGAAACTTTTTTTGATTAATGTAGGATTGATAATGTAAAGTGACATATAAAATGGTATTGATTTTTATGGCATGATAAATCTGATTTTGCTGTTTTTTTTTTTTTTATCTTTTCAAATTGTATGTGTGTGTGAATTCTCTTGATTACAGAGCATGTAAACCATACACAGTAGTATGGAAAAATATATTAGATTTTAATTTCCATTCCTTCAGGAAAATTGAGAACACCAAATAGTATAACTCATTGCGGACGGGTGTCATGACATACTTGCTGTAGGAGCTTTGACTTGACAACAGGCGTCATGACGTACATGATGCTCGGGGATTTTGGATCACTGTGATATTTTACTGTGCTATGAAAAAGGAGTGAGTGATGATGGTAACTGCAGTCATAATTACTGTAATTACAGTAACATTAAGCTAACTTGATGTCCAAAACCTAGATGGCACCACTTTTTCCTAGCACCAGCAGGATAGAGAGCCTTGAATGGCACCAATTCAAGGTCTCTAGCAAGCACTATCTTTATAGAGCAATGGCATACACTAAGTTGATGACCTCTTGTTTTAACGTACCACCGATGAAGGTTGTGCAGGCAGAACGAGAAGAGGAAGGTGACTCAATCCATACCTATTGTCTAAAATGTGCTCCTGTGCCAATTTGGATGCCTTTCACTGTGGCACTCACAGTCACAAGCACAGGTTTCATTCCTCTCCCTCATGTTATCTTCATTGTAGTTGGTTATATGCTTCTTATTCGTTCATGACAGCACAAAAATACGAAAAAATAAAGTTGCTTTTTGTCCTCCCATAAAATTGCAAATACTTCTATCGCACTGAGTAAAAAGAAAATTATGAGCTAATATGGATCATATATTACAGTTTTAGTAAACTGCAGCATTGATAAAGCCTGTCATATGGCACATATAAGTCTCTAAACTCAGTAAAACACAAAAAATAAAACACAAAAGCGACTCCAGTTTTGCAATGAATGACTGAAAGACATAGGGAAGATTCATATAATGTTGCTTCAAAGCTGCCTTGCTCAAAAATAAAAATCTATCCAGGAGACTGGGCAAGCGAATCTATCCCCGTCCGCAATGTGTTAAAAAGAAAAGAAAAATTAAATCATTAACCCATTCCTGGCAATACACATATGTTGTATGGATTTCAATTACACTGATAAGAAGTTAACCTCTTTTTCTTTGAAATTGATGAAAATGAATAAGTATATTTTGCCAATAGACATGAACTGATAAAAAGCTATGGATACAGTCATGCTGTTTTCATGCTGTTTGTATGGTGTTTTCTCTACACCTTTTGATTTACTTTAGTTTTGTTGCAAACGTGTTTCATTTGAGAGGAAAAATTGACATTTATTACCATTATTTATTATATTATTTTTTGGTTTGTTTGCATAAAATTCAATATATCATTAATAGCTGGTGTCTTTGCATAATCATAAACATTTTCTTTATAATTTAGATACCTTTGCCTAGAGATGATTATCTTCTAAATTAGGGAAAGATTATGGGGTAATCTTCAGTTTTGGAAATGCATTAAGATAAGATATAATAATTTAAGAAGACAAGAAGAAAAATTATATATAATATAATGAACAAGCATGATGATCTTGCTCAAATGCAGATACAAATGATGCAGTTAGTACAGAAGACATGCTGAAGACATAGAAAGAAACACTATGATTTTGAAAGATTTTAAACCTTTTGGATTTTGTTATGAATGAATATGCCATGTTAGTAAGTTGATTATAAATAAATTGAGCATTTTATGTTTTTTTTCTTGTAATTGATAACCCTACATTTTTGTTGTGTAAATATAATTAAACATTCATACATATATAAACAAACATACACACAAACAGGCAGAGGCACAGGCACTCACATAAATACACACACACACACACACACACACACACACACACACACACACACACACACACACACACACACACACACACACACACACACAACCACACACACACACAACCACACACACACACAACCACACACACACACAACCACACACACAACCACACACACACAACCACAAGCACACACACATACATATGTAAGCATGTGTCCATTCCTAATTCCTCTGGTTTAGAATCTGCTTCATCATCATTTTTTCCTCTTTTCTCTTTTTTTGTTTTTGCCCTTGCTTGTATACCCGTTTTCCTGACCATGCACGAAATCTCCCTTTTTCACATAACTACTGCCTTGCTTACCTTTTTTATAACGATTTCTTGTACGAGACACACTCAGCTAATACCAAGAATACCAGAAATACCAGTAATATTAACCTTGATATAAGGTAGATTTGATGGGGCTGATACAAATAATCAGATCAGAAATGCAATAAAATGTGTAATAAACCTGATGGTATTGGTGACTTGACTAACTGTAATAATGATTTAGGTGGCCTGTTAGCTGTTTCAATCTTTCTGTAATTCTATGTAACTTTTTTTTTTTTTACTATGAAATATCCGTTTCATGTGTTTTCATTTTTTTTGTTTTTGTTTTTATCTGTTTTCTGTCTCCTTTTTTTTCCCCTTCTTTTTTGTATCCTCATATCTATTTTATATCTATTCACATAACTGTTTTATATCTACCTATTTGTTTCATTCTGTATATTTATCTATCTATTTCGTGTCCGTTTTCCTATCCCCCCCCCTCACTCTGTCTCTCTGTCTGTCTCTGTCCCTCTGTCCCTCAGTCTCTCAGTCTCTCAGTCTCTCAGTCTCTCTGTCTCTCAGTCTCTCTGTCTCTCAGTCTCTCAGTCTCTCAGTCTCTCAGTCTCTCAGTCTCTCAGTCTCTCTCTCTCTCTCTCTCTCTCTCTCTCTCTCTCTCTCTCTCTCTCTCTCTCTCTCTCTCTCTCTCTCTCTCTCTCTCTCTCTCTCTCTCTCTCTCTCTCTCCCTCTCTCCTCCCCTCTCTCTCTCTCTCCCTCTCTCCTCTCTCCCTCTCTCTCTCTCTCTCCTCTCTCTCTCTCTCTCTCTCTCTCCCTCTCCCTCTCCCTCTCCCTCTCCCTCTCCCTCTCCCTCTCCCTTTCTCTCCCTCTCTCTCTCTTCATAGTGACCGGACCTTCTGTTCAGCTTATTTTACTGCAATTGCATTTACGTTATTTGCAATGTCGATGACTCGACAAAAGCTTTTTTTTCTGAGCTGAAATCGGCTCTTCCGGGAAATCTTTGCTGGGCGGCGGTGGGGTGGGGGTGTGGGTGGGGGCGGAGATGGGGGAGGGGGGAGGGGGGAGGGGTTGGGAAGGATGATAGGA
Source organism: Penaeus japonicus (assembly GCA_017312705.2). Classification (NCBI taxonomy): domain Eukaryota; kingdom Metazoa; phylum Arthropoda; class Malacostraca; order Decapoda; family Penaeidae; genus Penaeus; species Penaeus japonicus. The sequence continues at coordinate 12,383 of BOPN01004787.1, forward strand.
TGGGGGTGATGGGGGGGAGGGTTAAGGTGGGGAAAGATGATAGGCGAGCACGGGAGGCAGGGGGAAGGGAGTGGGGGGTGCGGGCAAGCATGGGGCTGGCTGCGGGGTGGGGGGATAT
>BOPN01004787.1:25000-30000 GCA_017312705.2 Penaeus japonicus
CCTCCCTTCTTCCTTCTATTCCCCTCTTCTACCCTCCGCCCCTTCCTCCTTCTCTTCTCCTCTTCCCCCTTCCTCCCTCCCTTCCTCATTCCGCCCCTCTTCTACCCTCCGCCCCTTCCTCCTTCTCTTCTCCTCTTCCCCCTCCTTCCCTCCCTCTCTTCCTCATTCCCCCCCTCTCCTCCCTCCCCCTAACACCTTTAAGAACTAATTTGCTCTGCTTCTACCTCTTCCTTCTTTTCAAATGAATGTTCAATCGATCTAAGATTTGATATACATACTATGTCTTTATAAAAATACATAAAGCAAATGTAAAAAAGGATCGATCACAGTTTTCGACGACAAACACTTTGTAACAAAAATATATGTTAACCTTTTCCAAAGACTTTTCAACAGCCATAAATTTTTAGAAAAATGATTCCAATAACAATGCAGTTTTAAACGAGGATAGTTACCAATAACTAACAATGTTCAACAAACAAATTTCTAACAAGAAAAAATCAAATACTAATCTATTAGAAAAAAAACTTATTTTAAAGAAACTCATCTTAACAAGACATAATATCGGAAAGAAAAAGTATATAAAATAATATTTCAAAAAAAAAAAAAAAAAAAAAAAAAAAATCAACGAAGATTCCCGCCCTCCATAACATATAAATTTTACTTCTTTACTTGTTGCTTTTATGTTTGCTTGTTCTGAGATGCAATGTGGACTTAATCGTTGTACGGATTATATTTTGTCATTTTTATAATTTTGGTTAATGCTGTTTTTTTTTTATTCGTTGTCATACACATTTTCATACTTTTTGAGAAAATTTAATTCATAATATTCCTCAAATCCGTTTAAACGAACACGAAGTATACATATCTTATCATAATATACACACAAAACATTCATATCATGAGTTACACACTCAAAAAAACGAATAAATTCATATAAAGATACTCTACCCTCTCCATGAGTGATAGTGTTTGTCTCACTATTCAAAGATCATTTATTTCGTTCTCGTTGAAGTCTCCGGATTTGTCAATTTTTCAAAAGTAGGTGTTCGTTATTGTATAAATCTGTTTCTGGCGAAAAGGATGACGATAATGATGATAGTTGTAAAAAAGACGTGGTATTAGTGCTAAATAAATATATGATCAACTTTATCAACAAAAGCAATAAAAAATAATCATATCAACGGGCAACAAAAGAATGTACTTTACTTTAAGGTACAATGATTGTAATTTATATAGACTCGTCACACCAACTGTTTACGAAGGAAAACATCTGTTTTCGAAATTCAAAGTCATCTAACAACGTAACTGTAGTTTGATAAATGAAAACGACTTTTTATGTATATATATCCATGCCTTTTTTGAGAGGGGAGAATCATATACACACACAAACACACACACACACACACACACATACACACATATATTTATATATATATATATATATATATATATATATATATATATATATATATATATATATATATATATATATATATATATATATATATATATATATATTTATATATATATATATGTATGTATGTGTGTGTGTATACATACATATATATATATATGTATATATATACATTATATATATATATATATATATATATATATATATATATATATATATATATATATATATATATAAAGAAACTATCGAACGTATTTCATTCGGTGACAATTTCTATTACTATACATGTATCCTTGGAAAAAAGACTTTTTTTTCAAGATCCTATAAAACTCTAGACAATAATCCCTGAAATTCTACAAAACGAAAGAACAGCGTGAAGCGTACCCGCCCCGACACATAAAAGGAGGATCTTAAACCCGGGTTGCGTTGCAGACATTGCCAAGTTGCGAAACAAATTTACCATCCCTTTTCCCCCCTTTTCCTTTAATCCATTCCTATAATCTTCTGTCGAAACTAGACTCTAAACCCGCTCACGTTAATCGAAAACTGGAAAGCCATCGTAATTCTCTCTTTCTATAGGTCACGGAACTCGGATTTAAACTCCCTATTTCAAGGCCGGGACGCGGAGGCCGACCGGGTCGTAAACAAACATTTTCGCTCGCTTGGTTCTCTTCTCTCCCGTGTATGGTTCACGAGCCGGTTCCTCTTTCACCTTTGCTGCCCCATGAAAGTTCCACCCGTTGACATTCATGGATATATACACATACGAAATCACATACACAGTATTACATACGTACGCACACGCGCACATTCACAGATTGAAAATATACTATGAAGGATAACATGCATACACATGAATGCACACACACACACACACACACACACACACATACACACACACACACACACACATATACACACAATCAAAAAAAAAAAAAAAAAAAAAAACGAAAATAGTAAATGCAAATAAAAGAAAAGAAGTCGACGAAAAAATAAAACGGTGAAGAAAACAGAGAAAAATAAAGAAAGAATAAGGAAAGAGACAGAGAGAGAGAGAAAAAAAACAAGAAAAACAAACAAAAAAGAAAAAAAAAACAAGAAAAATAAAAGAAGAATCAACATGAAACAAAACGGCAAAAAGTCAAAACCAAACAAAGAAATCAAAAGAAAAGAAAAAAGAAAGAAAAGGCCCTCCCAAGAAAAGCAACGGAAGGAAAGTTCGCGGAGGCGCACCAGGTCCTCTCTCGTCGGCGGAGCAGCGCAGCCTCTCCTGTGGCATCCCGGGAACTTTCTCCAAGACGAAAGTAAGAACTTCGATCGGTATCTTCGTCTTGCTGTCGGGAGGAAAAGGAGGAGGAGGAGGAGGAGGTGGTGGTGGTGATGGAGAAGGAGGGAGAGGAGGAGGAGGTGGTGATGGAGAAGGAGGGAGAGGAAGAGGAAGAAGAAAAAGAAGAAGAAGAAGAAGAAAAAGAAGTAATGGTGGTGGAGGAGGAGTAGTTGAGGAAGAGGAGGTGGAGGAGGAGGAGGAGGTTATGGTGATGATGGTGAAGGAAGAGGAAAGGAGGAGGTCGTGGTGGTGGTGATGATGATGATGATTATGGAGGAGGAGGGGGACGAAGTAGAGATGAGGCGCAGGAGAAAGAGGAGGAGGAACTGGAGGGAGAAGAGGAGTAATAAAAATAATAATAACAGGAGAAGAGGGAAGAAAAAGAGACAATTAAAAAAAAAAGAAAATGAAGGAGAGGGAAAAAAGAAAAGAAAGAATAAGAAGAAAGGAAGGGTACAAATCCAAAAGGGGCAATACTACCACTCGTCCCTTAAATAATGCACACGGCGGGGACACTTAAGAACCAAATGCAGGTGTTATTATCTTGCCGCGAGAAAGGTACTCTTGTATACCGGTGTGACTATTCTTTTCCTTATTTTTATCGTCGACTTCTTTGTTCTCTTTCTTCCTTTTTTTTCCTTTTTGTCTCATTAGAATCCAGTTTTCTTACATTGTCTCCCATTTTTTCCTTTGATCTATTTTTTATGTTCCGTCTCTTTCTTCCTTGTTTTATCACTTCCGCCTTTTTCTTATTTTCCTTCTTCCCTTTCGCATTTTCTCCTTGTGCCAAAATCAACACTATCACCAAATATACAAATCATCATCAATGCCCCATTTAACCTCCATCAATTTTTCTCCAGCTGATCGCAAGACTATTTATAAGCTTCTTTCACACGAACTGCCTTTTCTCCGTCCACCGTAGACGACAAAACACAGCTTCGTGTTGAGAGGGGCGGCTGCGGTGACCAGGCCGGACGTCGAAAAATGGATACTTGGGCAAGAGGGCTAACTCTTTGGTCGAGCTTCCTTTTTGTTGCAGCTACATCGGTGAGACAAGCGAAATCTGAGAGACTTGTTTCCTAGGGAAGATTAAGGTGTAAGGGATCTCAGGTTAATGACTATAGTGTTGGTGATAGAACACACGCACACGCACAGACACACACACACATACACACAAACACACACACACTCACACTCACACGCACACTCACACACACACACACACACACAAACACACACTCACACTCACACGCACACACACACACAAACAAACACACAAACACAAACACACACATCCCTCGCCCCCTTCGCTCATATCTATACATACCCATATCCATCTATCAGAACACACAGAAGCACACTTAGTCTCTCTTGCCTCCCCCCCTCCCCCCTCCCCCTCCTCCCCCCCCTAGCGCCCATCCGACGTTGGTATGCAAGATATGCGAGAAACTGCGTCCGTCGCTATGCCCTTCCTCGCCGCCCGTCCCGCCCGCAGAGCAACAGGTTTGGCGATGGGCATGAGGAAGGGCGGTTGGGGTAGGGTGGGGGTGGGGGGTAGGGGATGGAAAAGGGAGGGTGTATGGGGGATGGATGGCGGTAGGTAAGAGGGGGAAGGGGTATGTGTTTGTTTACGATTGTTTACGAGTGTATTTGCGTGTGTGTGTTTGAAATTATGTGTGTCTGTTGTGTTTGTCTGAATACTGTGTGTGTGTGTGTGTGCGTGTGCGTACGTGTGTGAGACCGCTTAGGTGTGTGTTTTTGAAACTGTCTATATTTTTTAGATTGTATGTATGTGTGACACACACACACACACATGGGTTTAACTCGTCTGAGTGGTTCTACATGTACTTGTGTGCGTTTATATTTCTCTGTCTTTTCGGCAATGGGTTTACATGGCTGAATGTGTGTGTGTGTGGTCTATGAATGTGACTTGTATTATGTATCGTTACACTACCAAACCAAATACCATAATCACATAAAAAAATCGGGATACTCACCTTATCGCAACAAGAAAAACAAGAAAGATATGCCAGGCGATAAAAAAAGAAGCGAAATCACCAACCATACAACAGCAAGACGACATATATAACCCCCCCCACCCAACACCACCCCACCCTACCCAACCCCACCCCCGGTATCTTATCAATCACAGTCAAAGACAGCACAAAATAAGTTAAGCCCTGTCAGACACGTCAACGGAAAAGGGGGAGAGACCAATGCCATGCCAGGCCAGGTATGCCAAACTAAGGGCCAGGTAAT
>BOPN01004787.1:37500-45611 GCA_017312705.2 Penaeus japonicus
CCTTTCGATCTCTTGTTTTCCTCTTTGGAACCTTTCGACCTCTTGTTTTCCTCTTTGGAACCTTTCGATCTCTTGTTTTCCTCTTTGGAACCTTTCGATCTCTTGTTTTCCTCTTTGGAACCTTTCGATCTCCTGTTTTCCTCTTTGGAACCTTTCGATCTCTTGTTTTCCTCTTTGGAACCTTTCGATCTCTTGTTTTCCTCTTTGGAACCTTTCGATCTCTTGTTTTCCTCTTTGGAACCTTTCGATCTCTTGTTTTCCTCTTTGGAACCTTTCGACCTCTTGTTTTCCTCTTTGGAACCTTTCGATCTCCTGTTTTCCTCTTTGGAACCTTTCGACCTCTTGTTTTCCTCTTTGGAACCTTTCGACCTCTTGTTTTCCTCTTTGGAACCTTTCGACCTCTTGTTTTCCTCTTTGGAACCTTTCGACCTCTTGTTTTCCTCTTTGGAACCTTTCGACCTCTTGTTTTCCTCTTTGGAACCTTTCGACCTCTTGTTTTCCTCTTTGGAACCTTTCGACCTCTTGTTTTCCTCTTTGGAACCTTTCGACCTCTTGTTTTCCTCTTTGGAACCTTTCGATCTCTTGTTTTCCTCTTTGGAACCTTTCGATCTCTTGTTTTCCTCTTTGGAACCTCTCGATCTCTTGTTTTCCTCTTTGGAACCTTTCGACCTCTCGTTTTCCTCTTTGGAACCTTTCGATCTCTTGTTTTCCTCTTTGGAACCTTTCGACCTCTTGTTTTCCTCTTTGGAACCTTTCGATCTCTTGTTTTCCTCTTTGGAACCTTTCGACCTCTTGTTTTCCTCTTTGGAACCTTTCGATCTCTTGTTTTCCTCTTTGGAACCTTTCGACCTCTTGTTTTCCTCTTTGGAACCTTTCGATCTCTTGTTTTCCTCTTTGGAACCTTTCGACCTCTTGTTTTCCTCTTTGGAACCTCTCGATCTCTTGTTTTCCTCTTTGGAACCTTTCGACCTCTTGTTTTCCTCTTTGGAACCTTTCGATCTCTTGTTTTCCTCTTTGGAACCTTTCGATCTCTTGTTTTCCTCTTTGGAACCTTTCGATCTCTTGTTTTCCTCTTTGGAACCTTTCGATCTCTCGTTTTCCTCTTTGGAACCTTTCGATCTCTTGTTTTCCTTTTTGGAACCTTTCGACCTCTTGTTTTCCTCTTTGGAACCTTTCGATCTCTTGTTTTCCTCTTTGGAACCTTTCGACCTCTTGTTTTCCTCTTTGGAACCTTTCGATCTCTTGTTTTCCTCTTTGGAACCTTTCGATCTCTTGTTTTCCTCTTTGGAACCTTTCGATCTCTTGTTTTCCTCTTTGGAACCTTTCGATCTCCTGTTTTCCTCTTTGGAACCTCTCGATCTCTTGTTTTCCTCTTTGGAACCTTTCGATCTCTTGTTTTCCTCTTTGGAACCTTTCGATCTCTTGTTTTCCTCTTTGGAACCTTTCGACCTCTTGTTTTCCTCTTTGGAACCTTTCAATCTCTTGTTTTCCTCTTTGGAACCTTTCGACCTCTTGTTTTCCTCTTTGGAACCTTTCGATCTCTTGTTTTCCTCTTTGGAACCTTTCGATCTCTCGTTTTCCTCTTTGGAACCTTTCGACCTCTTGTTTTCCTCTTTGGAACCTCTCGATCTCTTGTTTTCCTCTTTGGAACCTTTCGACCTCTTGTTTTCCTCTTTGGAACCTTTCAATCTCTTGTTTTCCTCTTTGGAACCTTTCGATCTCTTGTTTTCCTCTTTGGAACCTGTTGCATTCTTGTTTTCCTCTTTGGAACCTTTCAATCTCTTGTTTTCACGGAACCTTTCGATCTCCTGTTTTCCTCTTTGGAACCTTTCGATCTCTTGTTTTCCTCTTTGGAACCTCTCGATCGCCTTGTTTTCCTCTTTGGAACCTTTCGACCTCTTGTTTTCCTCTTTGGAACCTGTCGCATTCTTGTTTTCCTCTTTGGAACCTTTCAATCTCTTGTTTTCCTCTTTGGAACCTTTCGACCTCTTGTTTTCCTCTTTGGAACCTTTCGACCTCTTGTTTTCCTCTTTGGAACCTTTCGATCTCTTGTTTTCCTCTTTGGAACCTTTCGATCTCTTGTTTTCCTCTTTGGAACCTTTCGATCTCTTGTTTTCCTCTTTGGAACCTTTCGACCTCTTGTTTTCCTCTTTGGAACCTTTCGATCTCCTGTTTTCCTCTTTGGAACCTTTCGATCTCTTGTTTTCCTCTTTGGAACCTTTCGACCTCTTGTTTTCCTCTTTGGAACCTTTCGATCTCTTGTTTTCCTCTTCGGAACCTTTCGATCTCTTGTTTTCCTCTTCGGAACCTTTCGATCTCTTGTTTTCCTCTTTGGAACCTTTCGACCTCTTGTTTTCCTCTTTGGAACCTTTCGATCTCTTGTTTTCCTCTTTGGAACCTTTCAATCTCTTGTTTTCCTCTTTGGAACCTTTCGATCTCCTGTTTTCCTCTTTGGAACCTTTCGATCTCTTGTTTTCCTCTTTGGAACCTCTCGATCTCTTGTTTTCCTCTTTGGAACCTTTCGACCTCTTGTTTTCCTCTTTGGAACCTGTCGCATTCTTGTTTTCCTCTTTGGAACCTTTCAATCTCTTGTTTTCCTCTTTGGAACCTTTCGACCTCTTGTTTTCCTCTTTGGAACCTTTCGATCTCTTGTTTTCCTCTTTGGAACCTGTTGCATTCTTGTTTTCCTCTTTGGAACCTTTCAATCTCTTGTTTTCCTCTTTGGAACCTTTCGATCTCCTGTTTTCCTCTTTGGAACCTTTCGATCTCTTGTTTTCCTCTTTGGAACCTCTCGATCTCTTGTTTTCCTCTTTGGAACCTTTCGACCTCTTGTTTTCCTCTTTGGAACCTGTCGCATTCTTGTTTTCCTCTTTGGAACCTTTCAATCTCTTGTTTTCCTCTTTGGAACCTTTCGACCTCTTGTTTTCCTCTTTGGAACCTTTCGACCTCTTGTTTTCCTCTTTTAGGTGCTTTCGATCTCTTGTTTTCCTCTTTGGAACCTTTCGATCTCTTGTTTTCCTCTTTGGAACCTTTCGATCTCTTGTTTTCCTCTTTGGAACCTTTCGACCTCTTGTTTTCCTCTTTGGAACCTTTCGATCTCCTGTTTTCCTCTTTGGAACCTTTCGATCTCTTGTTTTCCTCTTTGGAACCTTTCGACCTCTTGTTTTCCTCTTTGGAACCTTTCGATCTCTTGTTTTCCTCTTCGGAACCTTTCGATCTCTTGTTTTCCTCTTCGGAACCTTTCGATCTCTTGTTTTCCTCTTTGGAACCTTTCGATCTCTCGTTTTCCTCTTTGGAACCTTTCGACCTCTTGTTTTCCTCTTTGGAACCTCTCGATCTCTTGTTTTCCTCTTTGGAACCTTTCGACCTCTTGTTTTCCTCTTTGGAACCTTTCGATCTCTTGTTTTCCTCTTTGGAACCTTTCGATCTCTTGTTTTCCTCTTTGGAACCTTTCGACCTCTTGTTTTCCTCTTTGGAACCTTTCGATCTCTTGTTTTCCTCTTTGGAACCTTTCGACCTCTTGTTTTCCTCTTTGGAACCTTTCGACCTCTTGTTTTCCTCTTTGGAACCTTTCGACCTCTTGTTTTCCTCTTTGGAACCTTTCGACCTCTTGTTTTCCTCTTTGGAACCTTTCGACCTCTTGTTTTCCTCTTTGGAACCTTTCGACCTCTTGTTTTCCTCTTTGGAACCTTTCGACCTCTTGTTTTCCTCTTTGGAACCTTTCGATCTCTTGTTTTCCTCTTTGGAACCTTTCGATCTGTTTTCTCTTTGGAACCTTTCGACCTCTTGTTTTCCTCTTTGGAACCTTTCGATCTCTTGTTTTCCTCTTTGGAACCTTTCGACCTCTTGTTTTCCTCTTTGGAACCTTTCGACCTCTTGTTTTCCTCTTTGGAACCTTTCGATCTCTTGTTTTCCTCTTTGGAACCTTTCGATCTCTTGTTTTCCTCTTTGGAACCTTTCGACCTCTTGTTTTCCTCTTTGGAACCTTTCGATCTCTTGTTTTCCTCTTTGGAACCTTTCGATCTCTTGTTTGTTTCTCTCTCTCTCTCTGTTTCTCTCTCGCTCTCTGTTTCTCTCTCCTTCTCTGTTTCTCTCTCTCTCTCTGTTTCTCTCTCTCTCTCTGTTTCTCTCTCGCTCTCTGTTTCTCTCTCTCTCTCTGTTTCTCTCTCGCTCTCTGTTTCTCTCTCCTTCTTTGTTTCTCTCTCACTCTCTGCTTCTCTCTCTCTCTCTGTTTCTCTCTCACTCTCTGTTTCTCTCTCACTCTCTGCTTCTCTCTCTCTCTCTGTTTCTCTCTCACTCTCTGTTTCTCTCTCACTCTCTGTTTCTCTCTCGCTCTCTGTTTCTCTCTCTTTCTCTGTTTCTCTCTCACTCTCTGTTTCTCTCTCGCTCTCTGTTTCTCTCTCCTTCTCTGTTTCTCTCTCTTTCGCTCCCTAATCGTAAGAGAAGTAAATTTTTTTCCTCCTGAGGGTAACGTGACCTGAGGGTCCGATGTTCCTTTGTTCATTCGTGCTCTTCTCGTAAGGTCATTTACTCGAACTCTTACTCTATTTCCTCTTTCTAATCTTTCGCTTTCTGTTCTTCCGCGTTTTTATTTTTACCTTTATGGTTTTTTTTCTCGCTCTCTTGTTTTCCTCTTTGGAACCTTTCGATCTCTTGTTTTCCTCATTCTAATTTTTCGCTCTCTCGCTTTCTTCTTTCTAATCTTTCGTTTTCTCCTTCTCCTTGTTCTAATCTCTTGTTCTCCTCTTCCCAATCTTTCGCTTTCCTCTTTTCCTTGTTCTAATCTTTTGCTCTCTTATTTTTCCTCTTTTTAATCCTTCGCTCTCTTCTCTTCTATTTCTATTCGTTCGCTTTATCGCCTTCCTCTTTCTTCTGCTTTTTCTTCATTCCTCTCTTGCTCTTCTTCGTGTTCCAGATCTTTTGTTACTTTGTTTTCTTTCTCCTCATGCTATGCATTTTCTTTGCCTGTTCCTCTTCCTCCATCTTTCCCTTGCCTCTTCTTCCTCTTCCCTTGTTCTCTCTTCTTTTTCTTCTTCTCATCTTCTCTTCCATTTCCTCTTTTTTCCAAATTCCTATTTTCGTTCCTTCCCTTCCCTCCTTCTTTCCTCTTTATTTGCCTCCATCTCTTCCTTCCATCTTGCTCCTTTTTCTGCCTGTAATACATGTCCTTATCTCTTTCTCCTCCTCTCCCTTCTGCTCAGTTTTATTTTCCTTTTATTCTCTTCCTTCTCTTTGGCTCCTCCTATTCTTCCTTCTTTGTTGTTCTTTCCCCCTCCTCCTTCTCTTCTTGCTCCTTTTACTTCCTACTCTTCCTCTTGTGATCCCATTTTCCTCTTCCTCCTCCCCATTCCTATCATCCTTATTTCCTCTTCTTTCCTTTGCTTCATCTTCCTCCTCCTCCTCTCCCTCCCCATTCCTATTATCCTTGTTTCCTCTTCTTTCCTTCGCTTCATCTTCCTCCTCCTCCTCCTCCTCCTCTCCCTCCCCATTCCTATCATCCTTGTTTCCTCTTCTTTCCTTTGTTTCTTCCTCGTCTTCTTACTTCTTTTGTTTCTTCTTCTTCCTTCCTATCTTCCTTGTTTCCTATTGCTTTGTGTCCTCCTTTTTTGTTTCTTTCTCTTCCTCCTACTACAAATTCCTCTTCCTTCCACTTGCCCCGTCCTATTCGTCCTCTCCTTCTCCTCCGTCTCTTCTTTTTCCTCTTTTCCTTCCACCTCCTTCTCCTCTTCCTTCCTCCTATCCCATCTCCTCTTAATTCCCCCTCTCCCTCCTCGTCCTCTTCCTCCTCCTCCTCCTCCTCATCTTCCTATACCTCCTCTTCTCCCTTCTCGTCCTCTTCCTCCTCCTCATCCTCATCTTCCTATACCTCTTCTTCCCCCCTTTCCTCCTACCCCATCTCCTCCTAATTCCTCCGCCTCTCCTTCCTCCTCCCCCTCCTCCTCCTCCCTCCTCCCCCTCCTCTTCCTCCTCCTCCCTTTCCCCCCCCTCCTCCTCCTCCCCCTCTTCCTCCTTCTCCTCCCCCTATTCCTCCTCTTCCTCCCCTTCCTCCTCCTCCCTCCTCCCGTTCCTCCTCCTCCTCCTCCTCCTTCTCCTCCTTCTCCTCCCCCTATTCCTCGTCCTCCTTCACCTCCCTCTCCCCCCTCTTCCTCCCTCTCCTCCTCTTCCTCCCCTTCCTCCTCTTCCCTCCTCCTCCTCCTCCTAATCCTCACTCTCCTCCTCCTCCTACCCCTCCTCCCTCTCCTCCTCCTCCTCCTCCTCCTCCTTCATCAGCCAGCTACGAACTCAATCCAAAGTCAAAGACCTGCAAATGGCTGCCTCGCTCGCCTCAGGCAGAATGGCTGCTCCGTAAAGCACGTTTATTATTACCATTATTATGTCGTTTAGGAAGATTGAAGAAGAGGAAGAAGAAGAAGAGGAAGAGGGAAGGAACCAAAGAGGGAAATGATGAAGGAAAGAAATAATGGTTTAGAGTAAGAGGAGAAGGAGGGGGGAGAGTGGAGAAGAGAGGGGGAAGAGGGGAGAAGAGGGGTGGGAGAGAGAGAGAGAGAGAGAGAGAGAGAGCGGGGGGGATAGGGAGGAGAAGGAGGAGGAAGAGGAAGAGTAAGAGGGAGAGGAGGAGACGGGGGAGAAGGAGTAGTAAGATGAGGGGTAGGAGAAGGAGGGGGAAGAGGGGGAAGAGGGGAAGAATATTAGGAGTAGGAGGAAGAGGAAGAGTAAAAAGAGGGGGAAGATTAAAAGAAGGAGGGAGAGAGGAAGAGGGAAAAAAGATGAAAGAGGAAGAAGCAGAGGGAAGGATTAAGATGAAAGAAAAGGCAAGAAGTGAGTGAGTGAAAGGGAAAGGGAAAAAATGAAAATGAAAGTAAGAAAAAAATGAATGACAGGAGAATAAAACGAGAATTAAAAGATAAAAAGTACCCCCCCCAAAAAAAAGAAAAGAAAAAGAAAAGGCAAACAAACAAATATAAGCTAAAGAAAAATCAAACAAAAAGCAAACAGAGAAAAGGAACAATATTAAAAAAGGAAGGAGTGGGCGAGGGTGTGATTTGGCGTGGATGGGGGGTGGGGGGGGGGTTAAGGGGGTGAAGAGGTGGGAGTAAACAAGTAGAGGATTGTGTAAGGGGGGGGAGGCATGTGACGGTTAAGGCTTGGGGAAGGAGGGGGAAGGGGGTGGCGGTAAAGGTGGGGGGATGGATGTGGGGGTGAGGGGGAGGTCAGGCTCGAACGTTGACCCTTCGGCAGGACAAGTGACCCTGGATCTGGACTCGTAAAACGGAGTATAACCGTTCCAAACACCACGTGTCTACTCATCTATCTATTCTGCCGGACTTGTCTGTCTGTCTATCTACTACTCTGTCTGTTTGCTTAACTGTCTGTCTTTTTCTTTACCTATTCATTTGTCTCTCTACTTATTTGTATTTTTATTTTTCTCTCTCTCTCTGTCTCTGATACTCTCTTCCCCCCCTCCCACTCTCTCTGTCTCTCTGTGCCTCTCTCTGTCTCTCTCTCTGTTTCTCTCTGTCTCTCTCTGTCTCTCCCCGCCCCAATCAATTTCTCTCTGTATGTCTCAGCTCTATACCTATCTATATATCTATTCAGAAACCATTGCATCCAAGACATATGTCCTTACTCGCTGCTAAACCTTCTCGAAAGATTAGCTAAGACAACCCGTTTAACACAGCAAAATTAATTGATACTGGAATCTAAATCACAAATCGGTCTTAGTGTTCTTGTGAGATCATGTCAGGACTAATGATGAGGGAGAGAGAGAGAGACGGACAGAGGAAGAGAACGAGAAACGAGCCACACTTCTCGATTCCGGCCATTCGAATCCTTCCGCCGATCCGGACGCGTGGCGCCGACCTCGCCTTCGAACGGAAGCCGAAGACCAAACCGAAGTCTCGCCGAAGGATTTCGGAGAAGAGACTCGGCCGCTCGATCAGTCGGATTCGGGGAGGCGGGTCGCTCGGAGGGTTGCTTGGCGCCTTGGCAAGCCCATGCACAGATGCAGGTAGGCATACGTAATATAAATATACATATATATATATATATATATATATATATATATATATATAAAAATATATATATATGTATATATATGTATGTATATATAA
>BOPN01004787.1:50358-52858 GCA_017312705.2 Penaeus japonicus
CCTCTTTACTTCATCCCTCCCTTTTTCCCTCCCCCCATCTCCAAGACATCTTTGCTCTCTCCCCCCTTCCTCTCCATACCTGCCTCCCTCTTTACTTCATCCCTCCCTTTTTCCCTCCCCCCATCTCCAAGACATCTTTGCTCTCTCCCCCCTTCCTCTCCATACCTGCCTCCCTCTTTACTTCATCCCTCCCTTTTTCCCTCCCCCCATCTCCAAGACATCTTTGCTCTCTCCCCCCTTCCTCTCCATACCTGCCTCCCTCTTTACTTCATCCCTCCCTTTTTCCCTCCCCCCATCTCCAAGACATCTTTGCTCTCTCCCCCCTTCCTCTCCATACCTGCCTCCCTCTTTACTTCATCCCTCCCTTTTTCCCTCCCCCCATCTCCAAGACATCTTTGCTCTCTCCCCCCTTCCTCTCCATACCTGCCTCCCTCTTTACTTCATCCCTCCCTTTTTCCCTCCCCCCATCTCCAAGACATCTTTGCTCTCTCCCCCCTTCCTCTCCATACCTGCCTCCCTCTTTACTTCATCCCTCCCTTTTTCCCTCCCCCCATCTCCAAGACATCTTTGCTCTCTCCCCCCTTCCTCTCCATACCTGCCTCCCTCTTTACTTCATCCCTCCCTTTTTCCCTCCCCCCATCTCCAAGACATCTTTGCTCTCTCCCCCCTTCCTCTCCATACCTGCCTCCCTCTTTACTTCATCCCTCCCTTTTTCCCTCCCCCCATCTCCAAGACATCTTTGCTCTCTCCCCCCTTCCTCTCCATACCTGCCTCCCTCTTTACTTCATCCCTCCCTTTTTCCCTCCCCCCATCTCCAAGACATCTTTGCTCTCTCCCCCCTTCCTCTCCATACCTGCCTCCCTCTTTACTTCATCCCTCCCTTTTTCCCTCCCCCCATCTCCAAGACATCTTTGCTCTCTCCCCCCTTCCTCTCCATACCTGCCTCCCTCTTTACTTCATCCCTCCCTTTTTCCCTCCCCCCATCTCCAAGACATCTTTGCTCTCTCCCCCCTTCCTCTCCATACCTGCCTCCCTCTTTACTTCATCCCTCCCTTTTTCCCTCCCCCCATCTCCAAGACATCTTTGCTCTCTCCCCCCTTCCTCTCCATACCTGCCTCCCTCTTTACTTCATCCCTCCCTTTTTCCCTCCCCCCATCTCCAAGACATCTTTGCTCTCTCCCCCCTTCCTCTCCATACCTGCCTCCCTCTTTACTTCATCCCTCCCTTTTTCCCTCCCCCCATCTCCAAGACATCTTTGCTCTCTCCCCCCTTCCTCTCCATACCTGCCTCCCTCTTTACTTCATCCCTCCCTTTTTCCCTCCCCCCATCTCCAAGACATCTTTGCTCTCTCCCCCCTTCCTCTCCATACCTGCCTCCCTCTTTACTTCATCCCTCCCTTTTTCCCTCCCCCCATCTCCAAGACATCTTTGCTCTCTCCCCCCTTCCTCTCCATACCTGCCTCCCTCTTTACTTCATCCCTCCCTTTTTCCCTCCCCCCATCTCCAAGACATCTTTGCTCTCTCCCCCCTTCCTCTCCATACCTGCCTCCCTCTTTACTTCATCCCTCCCTTTTTCCCTCCCCCCATCTCCAAGACATCTTTGCTCTCTCCCCCCTTCCTCTCCATACCTGCCTCCCTCTTTACTTCATCCCTCCCTTTTTCCCTCCCCCCATCTCCAAGACATCTTTGCTCTCTCTCCCCTTCCTCTCCACACCTGCCTCCCTCTCCCTATCTCTTTACCCCTTCTCCTCTCCCCCCTTCTCCCTTTAATGGAGTCACCGCAATAAATTAGCTTAGGTACATGTTTTTCGGGGTCTTGTGGGCATAGGTAGTAGTGGGTTCTACAGGTACTAGATAACACGGTCGCATGGCTGCCTGACTTTTATTGTTTTCTGTCTGTGTGTCTGTCTGATTCTATCTTTCTCTTCCTCTCTCTCTCTCTCTCTCTCTTTCTTCTCTCTCTCTCTTTCTCTTTCTTCTCTCTCTCTCCTTATCTTTCTTTTTCTCTCTTTCTCTTTCTTTTCTCTCTCTCTCTCGCTTTATCTCTCTACCCCCCTCTCTATCTATCTATTTCTATTTCTATTACAATCTCTCTCTCTCTCTCTCTCTCTCTCTCTCTCTTCCTCGTGTTTCGATTAAACCCGTACAGTATAAAGGAATGATCTACACGAGAAATATTCAGGAAGCAAAAGCACGCATCACCCACAACACCAATAGCCCCCCCCCCTCCCCACCTAAGTACACCCCACACGTAACCCCTCTAACCCCCCCCCACCCCCCTACGCCCCACACGTAACCCCTCTAACCCCCCCACCCCCCTACGCCCCACACGTAACCCCTCTAACCCTCCCACCCCCCCTACGCCCCACACGTTCCCCCTCAATAGCTCCCCCCCCCCCCGACGCACACATATTAAGTGCCACAAGACAAGACAAAAAACGTACTTCGATATCACACAATCCTGTAACTTCTCCTTGTCTATCGTCGGAGCAAAAGCAGAT
>BOPN01004787.1:62858-67858 GCA_017312705.2 Penaeus japonicus
ACACAACCCCCCCCCCCCCCGAGACCGAGAGGCGTCCAAGAGAGTCCAGGATACGAGGTCAGAGCCGAGTGTTCACGGGTCAGAGGAGGTCGCGGACTCTCTCCTTCCCTCCCCGATAATCCTTATCTCTGGCTCGACCTCTCCTAACAACTTATCAAGTGAAATGAAAAAAGAAGGAGTAAAAGTGAAGGGAACGGTCGCAAGAAAACATGCATCAGGATAGATATGCTTGAATTGAAATGTAGGTGATACAACACTTACGATGTACACATTTATGTGTGTAAGTATATATATATATGTATATATATATATATATATATATATATATATATATATATATATATATTTATATATACATATATACACACACACACACACACACACACACACATACACACACACACACACACACACACACACATATATATATATATATATATATATATATATATATATATATATATATATATATGTATATGTATATATATGTGTATATATATGTATATATATATATATATATATATATATATATATATATATATATATATATATATATATATTTGTGTTTGTATGTATGTATTTGTATATATGTATATGCAGCACATATAAGCATACTGTGTACAAACACACACACACACACACACACACACACACACACACACACACACACACACACACACACACACACATATACATATGCATATGTAAATATATGTACTAAATATGTATATACACAAATCAACAAATTGTACATCTCCAGTAAAAAACAGACATACATACCGCACACTAAAAGCCCAGCAATATGCACATCGTTATGACAACATATACTCATAACACACACAAAACCACATCTAACGAAAAAAAAAAAAAAAAAAAAAAAAAACGAAAAAAGAACTCATACTCATTCACACACATAAATATACGCAACTCCAAACCTAACTTACGCAAACACAAACAGCCACAAGTTCGTCATGAATGAAAGTGTACGCCACCTTGCGTGATATCTATGAATGAAAGTGTTTCGTGAATGGGAAACTTGTCATTGTTATTGTTCTGAGTTGTGCTGGAGATGAGAGCTTGTGAAATTATAATGAATGGGATGATTTATCAATGACTTTGTTCGAATTGTTTACATTGAAAAAAACAAAAACATATGTGATGGTAATGCTACCAAGTAATAAAGAGAGAAAGAGAGAGAGAGAGAGAGAGAGAGAGAGAGAGAGAGAGAGAGAGAGAGAGAGAGAGAGAGAGAGAGAGAGAGAGAGAGAGAGAGAGAGAGAGAGAGAGAGAGAGAGAGAGAGAGAGAGAGAGAGAGAGAGAGAGAGAGAGAGAGAGAGAGAGAGAGAGAGAGAGAGAGAGAGAGAGAGAGAGAGAGAGAGAGAGAGAGAGAGAGAGATTAGGATATAGAAATAGAGCTAGAACTAAGAAAGAGAAAGAAAGAGAGTGAAAGAGTCAAACCAACAGCGGAAAGACAAGACAAACAAACTAACCGAACCGACCGACCGAACAAGACAGCAAAACAAAACAAAAACAAGAAAGAGACAGCGAGATAGAGACACGGACAAACGAACACGCGTAGACGAAGAGAAAGATAAACAGAGATGGAGCACAAAATCCCGCAGACGGCCACGAACGCACACCAATTGAGGTGAACAAGTCCATCCCGCAGAGTTCAAGGTAAGGTGTAAAATATGTAGTCATGATCACATATCAACGTGCGTGAGCCTGTATGTGTGCCTGATCGTGTGTGTGTGCGTGTGTGTGTTTGTGTGTATGTGTACGTGTGTGTGTGTGTGTTTGAGAAGGAGCGAAGGGTGCAGACGCATTTAGGGTGAGGGGTGAAGGGTGAAGGCAGTGGAAGGGTGAGCGAGAGATCAAGGAAGGGGGATGTGAAGGGGAGGGGGAGGGGAGGGGTTTGTTAGAGGGAGGGGGAGAAGAGGAGGATGGAAGGGAGGGAGGAGAGGTAAGGGAAGACAGGAGGAAAGTGGAGGGGAGAGAGAGAGACGAGGTGGGAGGGTGAAGACGGGGGGGGGGGGGGGGGAGACAGGAAACATGGGGAGTGGAAAAGGGGGAAAGGGGAGGGGAGGGAGGGGAGGGATAAGTAGAAACGAGAGAAGAGGAGGAAATGGGGGCAGGAGGTGGGGGGAGGGGATGGAGGAGGAGGGGAAGAGATGAGAGGAGAGGCAGGGCATGGGAGAGGTGAGCAGGGGCAAATCTTGTTGGATTTATTGCAGGACAATATATGAGTTGAAAAGGGTTAATGCGTCACTATCATTTAATCTCAATCTCTCTCTCTCTCTCTCTCTCTTTCACTTAACGAAAATTGTCATGTCAAAAGCCGTATATAATGTGCATTACACACACACACAAAAAAAAAAAAAATATATATATATAAAGCCTATTTTTTCGAATGAAATGGAAAAAATATAAACATCGGCACACTGACTATAAGATATATATACGCATGATATAAGAAATAAATTAATGAAGAAAAAATATGAATTAATAAATACAACAATAGGATAAGAATATCAATACGTCCGTTACTCTCTGTCTGCACGTTTTCCCGCCAACCACGGATGTAATACGCCATCTTCTTTTTCATCATCGTAATATTCTTCTCCCTTTTACTTTTGTATATATATATATTTGGTTATTCTCCTTCGTCTTCTTCTTTTTTTATTTTTTTTCTCTTCTTGTCTTGATATTCCTCCTTATCTTTTTTTTAAATCTTATCATCATTTTACTCAAACTCCATGGTTTTCAATCTGTTTAATTTTTTTTCTATTTTTTTACTTTTACGGTTCACACTCTTTACGCCCCATATCCCCCACTCTGCCCCCTAACCCCTCCTGCCTTCCCCACCCCCCTCCCTCTCTCCTTTTCCCTCACAACAAAGACAATAGTTCTTGAAGGAGGAGGGTGAGGAGGAGGAGGAGGAGAGGAGGAGGAGGAGGAGGAGGAGGGAGGAGGGGAGGGGAGGGGAAGGGGAGGGGAGGGGAAGGGAGGGGAGGGGTAGGATGTGGTGGGGAGCAGAGTATCATATAATGGGGAGGGAGAAGGGGAGGGAGTAGGAGATGAGGAAGCGGAGGGTGAGGGAGCGGGATGTGAGGGAAGGGGGTGGGGAAAGGGGAAAGGGAAGGGGAAGATGGGGAGGGGAGGAGGAGGAGGAGGAAGGGTACATGGAGGTGTGGGTGTAGGTAAGGGGTGGTCGTGCGCTAACTGTACTCTGCCCTTCCTGACCCAGGTTAACCTCGCTAAAGGAACTACTTTTACCCGCGGAAGGATCCCGGGGCATAGCGCGTGTCAGATTTTTTTTTTCTTCTTCTTCTTCTTCGCGTAAGTGTATGTGTGTTATACGTGTTTGGTGTGGTTCATTTTTTTCATCTTTTTTTGTTTTGCCTTTGAGTGTGTGTGTTGTGTTTTGGTGTGTGATTGTGTGTGTGATGTGTGAGTGATTGTGATTGTGTGATTGTGATCATGTGGGTGAATGTGTGACTGTGTTTGTGTGTGTGTTTGATTGTGTGTACTATGTGTGTGTTATGTCTGTGTGCCTGATTGTTATTGTGTGTGTGTGCGTGTGTGTGGGTATGTGTCATTCTTTTTTTTTCTGTTACTTGTTTATCCTTGTGGGCATTCATGTGCGTCTAAAAAGTATGTGAGACGAGTCAACACGCGCGTTCATGGAGGATAAAGGATGAGTGTAAAATGGAAATGACAGCTTGCTATCACTAATTTTCTTATATTCATGAACCCCCATATACACACAAACAGTCACTAGCACACAGTCACAAACACGCACAAACACATGCTCTTAAAAATACACACACTTTATAGTATACACAAATGCAATCACGCACAGATAAATGAAGCACTAACACACACACACACATACAACACAGCATATCTCATAAACATATGCATATGAACAAGTCTTTCTTAATAGTCATAAAAAAACAACTCATCAAGGAAAAAAAAAGTCGAGAGATAAAATATCTCCCGCCTCATAGAGACCGCGGGTCCAATTAACCTTTTTATTTCTTGAATTTTCATTGTCCGGTTAACCACGTGATTAACCGAATTTCACTCAAGATACTTAATAATTATTTCCGGTCAAGATAACGACCTTCTGTCTATGGGGAGAGGTAGTTTGGTCTTTGGGTAATTAATCATTGGGTGACATCGTGGCCATTCATCTGTCAATGAGACTGTGAGCGAATATATATATTTTTTTCTACTGGTTATCACTTTTTTCTGTTTCTGTTTATTTGCCTCTTTGTCTTTCTCACTCTTTTTCTCTCTCCTTCCTCTCGTTTTCTCTCTGTTTCTCTTTCTCTTTCTGTCTCACTCCTCCCCGCCATTTTTCTTTCTCTCTTTCGTTCTCTTACTCTTTCTCTCTCTTTCTATTTCTCCCTCTCTTTCTCCCCCTCCCCCCTCTCTCTCTCTCTTTCTCAATCTCTCTCTCTCTTTTTCTCAATCTCTCTTCCTCTCTCTCTCTCTCTCTCTCTCTCTCTCTCTCTCTCCCAAGAAACATCAAATTATTCGTCTCTCTTCACCATAATGTTGCAGGAGTTTGTGACCTCCACCAACTTCCCAGTCAGGTCACTTTTTCTGGGTCATCTTTTCTTTTCCTTCCCCCATTATTCTACATCTTTCTCATTCCTTCGTCTTTATGTTTCTTGATTAAGGAGTTCTCTATATACGTACATGCTGTGTGTACATGCGTTCACCGACATGCAGTGAGTCACACACACTCGCGCATATAAGTATATATACTCTCTCTCTCTCTCTCTCTCTCTCTCTCTCTCTCTCTCTCTTCCTTTCTCTCTTTCTTTCTCTCTTTCTTTCTCTCTCTCTCTTCCTCTCTCTCTCTCTCTCTCTCTCTCTCTCTCTCTCTCTCTCTCTCTCTCTCTCTCTCTCTCTCTCTATCTATCTATCTATCTATCTATCTCTTCTCTCTCTCTCTCTCTCTCTCTCTCTCTCTCTCTCTCTCTCTCTCT
>BOPN01004787.1:75358-77858 GCA_017312705.2 Penaeus japonicus
GAAGTTCTTACCATCGATTTTAATGACCCCATTATGTTGCTCAAGGTTAAGACTAACGTTTGATATCAAGAACGTCTGGCCGTCTGACCTATTGCGCGCTAAGTGGATTTCCGGAGAGAGAGAGAGAGAGAGAGAGAGAGAGAGAGAGAGAGAGAGAGAGAGACGGAGAGAGCAATGTACCTGGGCGAGTCCATTGGGAGTCGCGTGGGGGAGACAGCTACATAGTTAAGATTACCATATTAGGAAGTCAAGTCTGGTGTTCGGTGTTTTGTCTGGGTCGTTAACCCTAAGGTGGGGATATGAATACGGAGAGAGAGAGAGAGAGAGAGAGAGAGAGAGAGAGAGAGAGAGAGAGAGAGAGAGAGAGAGAGAGAGAGAGAGAGAGAGAGAGAGAGAGAAGAGAGAGAGAGAGAGAGAGAGAGAGAGAGAGAGAGAGAGAGAGAGAGAGAGAGAGAGAGAGAGAGAGGGAGGGGGGGGAAAGAGAGAGAGAGAGAGAGAAGGAGAGAGAGAGAGAGGGAGAGAGAGAGAGAGAGAGAGAGAGAGAGAGGGAGAGGGAGAAAGAGAGAGGGAGAGAGAGAGAGAGAGAGAGAGAGAGAGAGAGAGAGAGAGAGAGAGAGAGAGAGAGAGAGAGAGAGGGAGAGAGAGAGAGAGAGAGAGAGAGAGAGAGATATATATATATATATATATATATATATATATATATATATATATATATATATATATATATATATATTAAAATGCATTACTGCATTCTACCATCTTTCTCACATATATATATACATATATATGTATATATATATATATATATATATATATATATATATATATATATATATATATATATATATATATATATACACACACACACACACACACACACACACACACACACACACACACACACACACACACACACACACACACACACACATACACACACACACACACACACACACACACACACACACACACACACACACACACACACACACATATATATATATATATATATACATATATATATTAGAGAGAGAGAGAGAGAGAGAGAGAGAGAGAGAGAGAGAGAGAGAGAGAGAGAGTGTGTGTGAGTGAGTGAGTGAGAGAGAGAGAGAGAGAGAGAGAGAGAGAGAGAGAGAGAGAGAGAGAGAGAGAGAAAGAGAGAGGGATAAGGAGAGAGAAAGAAGGCTTTAACATCCCGTGTTCGCGTTTATTTATTTGTTTGTTTCCCTACCTCTTTATTATCTTATATGTAAATTGATTTATGAATCGGGTATATAATGATGTCTATCTTATCTAAATATTGATCGTGTCCGTTGATCTTCAATTGATAATCAACGTGAATATGTTAATATGTATATGCATATGTCACAAGTCACCTAATTAGCGGATGTAATAAAGTCGTTTTTACGTTGATATGGCGTTGCTTATTCGCTCTTATTTGCAGGTGCTTTATCACGAGACCCGTTATTCACTTGTCGTCCAGGAAGGGAAGATAATAAAAGGGGGGGGGGGAAGGGGAGGGGGGAGGAGAAAAGGAGAAGGTGGGAGGGAGAAGAGGAGAATGTGGGGAGGGGGGAGGGGGGGAGAAGGAGTAAGGGGAAGGGGGGGTGAAGACAAAGTACTCGCGGAGGGGAGAAGAGGAGAATGTGGGGAGAGGAGGGGAGGGGAAGAGAGGAGGGGGAAGAAGGGAGGGGGAAGAAGGGAGAGGGAAGAAGGGAGAGGGAAGAGGGGAGGGGGAAGAGGGGAGGGGGAAGAGGGGAGGGGGAAGAGGGGAGGGGGGGAAAAGGGGAGGGGGAAGAGGGGAGAGGGGGAAAAGGGGAGGGGGAAGGGGAGATACAAGGCGGTGGATGGGAGGGGGAAGGGGAGGGGGTTGCTTGAAGGGAGCACCTTGAACTATCCGCCGATGACAAAGCCGATGTTCCGACGACCAGACTTACTCCCGGGCCTTGGCTGGCATTTCCTCACTCATTTATTTGCGTTTTCATTTATCGTTATGTCATCTCTTCTAAGAGATTTCTTCTTTTTAATTCTTCTTTCGTCTATTTTTTATTTTTCTTCTTATGCATTTTTTTTCAATATTCATTTTCATATCATATCATATATGCACATGTGTTTGTGAATATATATATATATATATATATATATATATATATATATATATATATATATATATACATATACATATATATACATACATATATACTTGTTTGTTCTGATATAGTTGTTTGTGTTTATATTTGCTCCAGATTTCGTCTACATTCACTCTCACTGCCATGTGGTATGCGACAGTCAACATCACGTAACAGAGTGACTCAACTGCGCTCATACTGTAATTCAGGTCAACTGCCCTTCAGTGGACACATGTAAAGGAAGATGAAATACGTGTAATCATATATGTGCATATATATATATATATATATATATATATATATATATATATATATATATATATATATATATATATATATATATATATATATATATGTATATATACACATAC
>BOPN01004787.1:86683-89183 GCA_017312705.2 Penaeus japonicus
CGTCGCTCCACTCTCGACTTCCTTAAAAGGAGAATAGGAGCAACTACGGGCGAGTCACACGCATGAGGCAAGGCGCTGAGGTCGCGGTCGGGAAATGGGGCAAGAGGAGGTGCAATTTACGGGAAAAAGAGTCAACTGCAAACGCAGGACGGGGGTGAAAGAGAAGGTTCAACAAAAAAAGGTGAAATAAAGCAAGATTGTGAACGATTTACAGCAAAATATATGCTTTATAAATGAAAACGCGAGACACGGTAAAAGAGGTGCAAGGAAAAAATAGCCAAAATAAGGCAAAAGCAGCAACTTGGAAACCGTGCATGAAAGAGGGGAGAGACGTCTGAGCCGCAGCGCCATGCGGGTGCAGCGAGGGAACACCTCCTCTACCATGCAAGATACCCCCTCACCCCCTGCTCCCCCAATCTTCAAACCTTGCCATGACTCACGCATACTCCACGCAGGTGTACGCGCCTGTGCCTCACGCAGGAAGACAAGCAAGTAGCAGGGAGACGATCAGCTGATGAGCAACACACGTGCATGAGAGAGCCTGACTGAATAACACTCACTCATTCCCTGGTTCAATAGTGGCACCGAGAACGCTTGCTCGCTCTCGTTCACTCGCTCAAACGTATCAATATGCCATTGGAAATGACATTTACATCATGCAGCAGAACGCACGCCAAACCGTTGAACTGCAAACAGGCTCGTGCAGAAATAATCCAACATATCCGGTCCATCTAGCTGTTCAGATCGACCAGCTGAGTTCTGGGATCAATGCGCCGCCGTGCTTGTAAACCAGCTGATCGCCACCTCAATCAGCTGATTGCCACCTACCTTTACCAGTTGATCGCCACCCTTCCCAGCTGACATTTATGAGGAAATACCCTTCAACCATCGGATTTCAAATATGCATCTATCAGCTGATGCGGATATCGATTAGCTCTCGACCCAAAAAGATCACTCCGTCCATGTTCCCTCTCCGCCAGAAGAACAACAAACGTTATCCACACGCGTCTGTCTGGCAGTAATGTTCATTTCAGTGACAGGTTATCCATATCCACAATAAAGTTAAGGTAATCACATGCGGGTATTGGATATAGAGAAGTGGGTTGGGTGGAAAGAAGGAAAAGAGAAGACACAAGGGGAAAAGGTGAATAAAGAAGAGAAAATAAGATACAGGCATGTGACCAAACAAAAGAAAAACAAAGACACGGCGATGGCAAGCGGGCCATCCTGTGATGAATCGAAGTACGCCGATTTATTTCGGTCTAAGAGAGCAACCGAGAGACAATTCGAGGCCGTGAATATACCAATGAGTCACGGCGGGGGGTGGGGAGGGGAAGGGAGGGGAGGGGAGGGGAGGGGAGGGGAGGGAGAGAAAGGAGGGAGTGGGGTGGGAGAGGACGGGAGAGGGAAGAGGAGGGAGGGGAATCAGATGGGGCGTACATGACTCAACAGGTGAGTGACTCATTCACGCATCGATTCTATGTTAGCGTAATCGTATCGCTCACCGACTGACTGACTGACTATACCTCAACCGCGGTCAGTCGCTCAGAACCCAAAAGAGCACAAGAAACACACAAGACGAAATCTCCAAAAAGCCACCAGAACCCATCTACCCCCCCCTTCCCCCCAGCCACAATCAGCTGATATCGCTCAAGACAAGCGAATTGGCGACTTACGAGGGGGGGGGGGGGTGAGAGTGAACACCATTACTTATCTAATCGCGATGAGAAATCCCTTTTCTTACTCCCGACCAGTCACAGGCAGAATCTCATTTTAAAAAGGCGTGTGTCACTGCACTCTTTTTTTAGCCTCCCCACCTTCTATCTACCTATTTACCTAATATTTACCCTCTCTTCTCTCCTCCTCCTCCTCCTCACAACCGTTCTCAGTTTAATCCTCACGCCCAACCCTTCCATGGACCTCACTGCCCTCCTTCCCTCCTTCTCTTCTCCCTCGCTACCCCCCCAACCATCCCCTCCTCCTCCCCTCCTCCCCTCTTCCCGGTCCCGCATGCACTTCGTCATGCTGTGTGACACACCCGAACGCCCGCCGTCATCAAGGGTCGGCGCTTCGTCACCTTAAGGGGGGGGGGGGGAGAGAAGATAGGGAGGGGAGGGGGAGATAGGAAGGGAAAGAGGGAGGGAAGGATGGAGGTAGGGAGGGAAGGATGGAGGTAGGGAGGGGGAGGGGAGATAGGAAGGGAAGGAGAGAGGGAAGGGTGGAGGTTGGGAGGAAGAGGGAGGGAGGGAAGGATGGAGGTAGGGAGGTTGAGGGAGGAGGGAGGGAAAGGGATAACAAGAATGACTGTGCACCGTGAATGCTGACATCCAGAGATGGATGGGAGAGGGAGAGAGAGAGTGTGTGTGTGTGGAGGAGAGGGAGAGAGAGTGTGTGTGTGGAGGAGAGGGAGAGAGAGAGTGTGTGTGTGGAGGAGAGGGAGAGAGAGAGTGTGTGTGTGGAGGAGAGGGAGAGAGAGAGTGTGTGTGTGGAGGAGAGGGAG
>BOPN01004787.1:94183-99183 GCA_017312705.2 Penaeus japonicus
AGTCCTCCTTACTTCTACAACAATTAAATTCTGAATTCTGGATGCAACAAACCGCACTCTATGCACTACAAGAAGGTGCTTAAAAAAATATCTCGGACTACAAAACACGTCCGATTTTTCTTGTGTACTATAGGTCCGTTACAGCCGTCGGGAGCCTCCCTATGGTTTATTGACCTTGTGTTCGAACGCCTTGCATGTGAAGCGACAGTCAGGCTAGACAATTATGGGGCGTACAGTTAACTGGCTTAAACACGTGATACGTCAACAGCGAACACGGGTTGAATAAAGATATGAAATAACTGTTAGTATAAAGAGATGGTTGCTGACACTCAAATCTAAATACAAAAAAGTCCGCCAGCAAACGTCAGTTAACGGTCGCTGTGCAATCCAAAAACGCGAAGGCAGCAACCTCGGCCAATCTAACCCCTCGTGATTCCCATTCCAACCTGGCCATTCTAACCCCTCGCGATTCCCATTCCAACCCCGCCATTCTCACCCGTGGGTTGACATGTCCTCTGGAACCTCGTGGCATCCCGACCCTACAACCCCCTGGCATCCCTTACATCACCCAGGACTCTGCCCGACACACCGCCTAATAGAACAAATCAAGAGTACAAACAGACCCGCCCGTCCTCCTTCCACGAGGACCATCCCGGCGCCCATAGCAGCCCCCGACGGCGCCCACGAGCACCCGCAAACCGCCCTGCTTCCCTCTCGCTGCATACACCGGTTCCGCCAGCGCAGATTCCACACGTTTGGAGCCGCCCGGGAGGGAGAGGGGCCGCGCCAGACGCCAGCCAGCCTTGCCCTGCGAAACGTTACTCCGCGCTCTCAGACGCCTCCCTCGGCCCCTGGGTAGGCCTAGGAGCCTCTCCGTCGCGGGTCGAGGAGGACACCTCTGGAGCTCAAGAGGACGCCCTCAAGCTCGCCCTCAGTGGGTTCGCCTCGCCACGTTTAGTGAGGTGGACTTCCCCCCAAGACCCACTTCCACCTCACCCCAACGCCCAGAAACAAGGGCCACATCCCCCCCTGCCCCCCGCCACCCCCGGGTACACTCCCAACACCAGAGAAAAGTGTGACTTACGTAAATGAGTCCGGAGTAGTAGCGCTCCTTGAGGTTATGCAGGACCGAAGCTTCGTTGAGACACGTGAGCTCGGCCATGTCCTCGACCTTGTTGAACTTGGGCGGGTTCATCTTCTGGATGTCGTCCTTGGCCACCCGCATCCTCTTGCCGGTGTCGGAGATCTCGACCTCGACCTCGTCTCCGACCTCGCCCTTGATGCCGGCGGCGACGAAGCCATGGTCGGTGTGCGGGATCCACACGAGGCGCTTCTGCGTCCACTCGGCCTGCGACGCCGGGTCCTCGAAGGTGTCCCTCGAGACCACCAGGTACTTGAGCTCGGGGTCGTTCGCGTCGATCTCCGCCATTTTGAGTCGTGAGTCAAGTGATTCCTGGCTTTCGAGTCGTGAGTCTCTTGGAGGTTCCTGCCTTGGGCTCTGGCTCGGTCTCTTGGCTACCACGGCTTGCCCTTTCTTTCTAGGCTCATCGGCTTACACGCTCGGCTCTCTTTGTAATGTATTTTTTCAAAATATTTTTATAAAACCAAACAAAAAAAATTATCTTCTTCACTTTGCACCTTATTCGAACAGAAAATAATGGTTTGTTTTTTTTCCAGCAGCCTGTTGTTTCCTCTTTTCTTTTACACTAGGGTTTCCTCTTCTGCTACGCTCATCAACGCAAACAATCCATAGTAAGTTTAATATAAAAAAAAGACGGCGTGGCGGCGAGGAAGGCAGAGTGTCGAGCGCACGTCTTCTCCCGCCTGAGGTTGCCAGCAGACTGAGGGTGCGAGCGGTGAGGGGGCTGTTCATGGCTCGCTTCCCGGCCTTGAATCTTCGCTTTTCTGGCCAGTTTACACGCCTTCTGATTATTTTCTTACTAAAATAGCTTATGGTATGATTCATTAAAGTTTATTAGTATCATCTGATCATCATCGCTTGAGCAGCGCAGGTCGGTATGATCGAAGCAAAGTAGCGAAAAACGATTACCGCGAATATAAATGATCTGCCAAAAACGTCTGTTTTCTAATCTCCCATTTTTACCGGCTGATAAACTGATAGTAGACTCTTATTACATGTGTCATATCTCTTATCGAAAAGTGACGATAAAGACCTTCAAAAATCGCCCACTAGTCTCCAAGCCTGGCGTGCAGGAGGGCGAGAAGAAGGGCGAAGGGAAGCGAGCGCGAATATTAAAGCCCCCGCCAAAAGCGCGCCTTGCTTTCACCAACACGTGGGGAAATACCTCTCGTTCTGATAATTATTCTACCGTTCTTGCACTCTTATTTCGACCACCTGCGACATCTACCCGATCCGTCTACCGGCTATCGGCTCGGCTACGGGTGTGGCCAGGAGGGCGTGTGGTCGAAAAGCGGGAAATACGAACGGTTGGCAGGGAAATGGAGCCAACAGGAGACAGATGCTCTTTCGGGGTCAAAATTGGTGTCAGGCATCGAAATTATACTGCAGGATACACTATAAATTCGCCGTAGCTGTATTGAATAAATGTTTCGCTCTGGGTTTATGACGTTTTTGCATTGCTTGAAGAGCTGGCTGGAGAAGGGGTCGAGATACCCTATTACAAGTGAAGAAAAGTGTTTTAATGAATGAGGTCATAATTTAGTTATCATGTTGCGTTTTCATCTGCGAGTGATAATAGCTGAAATGATGGTGCGGGAATACGGCCAGATGTTGTTGAAGCTCTGCCATTTCGGGGGGAAAACGGCAAATGAAGTCGATTTGAGTGGATGGTGGTGAATGTAGTTATCAATCTAGTGGGGAGGGGATGTAAATTCAGGTTTTACCGTGTAATAAATTAGAAAAACATCCCATATGGCACGGCATAAGTTACGCGCATGACAAAAAGTCTCTTGCATGACCAAGAGAGTGTTCCTCATTTTCCTTTTTTTCTGTATGAACAGTTTTCTAATTTGATTTGATAATCTTTATAGATATCAAGATATTAAATATTTAATCAGTAATACCCCCCCTCCATATAGTGCATTGATGTTTAATATTCTAGATGTTAAAAAGGCTTCAAGAAAAAAAATCGTCTAAATAGTTGTTTTGACTTTCTACATATGTTTTCTGTTATTGCATATATTTGTTTTGTTTTGCTTTCTAACCAAGAGTTAAAGGCCTGTAAGCATGATGTCTTGTCCCGTTGCTCATAATAAAGTCTTAGATAACTCGACGCGTCCGAATCCGTCCAGACGAATGTTTTCTCTACTGATGCCGTTAAGCGCGCCGAAATTTATGGCCGGATAAATCACACATCGAGATCCTCCGAGTCTTATTGCTCTCCAAAAAGATTAATCTATCTTCTGCTTGTGCAGAATATCCTCTCATTGCACCTCCTCCCCCCCCCCCCTTCTTACCCCCTGAGAGAGAGAGATAAAAAACCTACGGGATCGCCACCCCGCCACTCGACGGAACTTTCACGTCGTAAGAAATCACTTTAACCCTGCGCCAGCTGCCTGACCTCTGACCCAGTATCATAGGGCTTGGAACGATGCTCCCTCGGGGCATCGGAGATAAAAGGAGTTCCTAGCTCTCCCTCATACCCACCTGAGGTTACCCAAGGTGCCCATGCCCAATGGGAGATCACACACAATATGCCCCGGAGATGTTATGACCCCGCGGGCATCGAGCTGGGGTTAGATTTTAATTACGATCATTGGCGTAATGGACAGAATCCAATCTGACTGTCACACCTCCTTCTCTCCCTCCCGTCCGCCTCCTTCCCTCCCTCTCTCTCTCACACCCGCCTCCTTCTCTCCCTCCCGCCCTCTCTCCCATCCGCCACCCGCTCTCTCTCCCTCACTCCTTCCCACCAACCTTTCTCTCTCCCTCCCACCAACCTTTCCCTCTCCCTTCCTCACTCCTTCCCACCAACCTTTCTCCCCTCCCTCTCTCCTTCCCTCCCTTTCTCCCTCCTCCCTCCCTTTCTCCCTCCCTCCCTTTCTCCCTCTCTCCCGCCCTCCCTTTCTCCCTCTCTCCCGCCCTCCCCTCTCCCTCCCTCCCTCCCTTTCTCTCTCCCTCCCTCCCTTTCTCCCTCTCTCCTTCCCTCCCTTTCTCCCTCCCTCCCTCCCTATCTCCCTCCCTCCCCCCACCTTCCCTCCAACATCCTCATTTCAAAGTCACGATGAATCACAGGCAAGGAATGCCCAGCGTGGAGTGGTCAGCCTTTTATGCCCGCTGGTTATGAGGTGTCAGTCAGTTAATCCTTCCAGGCACACAAACACAGACATACCGAGGCTCGCAAGCACTAATGTACGTAGGAAATACACTCACGTGCATGTATACTTTGTTCGTAGGAAATACACTCACGTGCATGTATACTTTGTTCGTAGGAAATACACTCACACACATGTACACTTTGTTCGTAGGAAATACATTCACGCACATGTACACCTTGTCCGTAGGAAATATACTCACAAAAACACTTTGCTCGTAGGAATTATATTCACGTACATGTACACTCAGGGTCTATGTGTACACTTATGTAGAGGGTGATAGCAGATAACCAGAGATGGTCTTGGTGATAATAGTTTGATGAAGATGGAAATGATAATAAGACTCATCAATTCACAAATAATAGCAATTACTAATAATTACACTAGCAATTAATAGGGATGTTGACTGTAAGATTACAGTAATGATTAGTTATGTATTGATGGCATCCTAGAGAGACATGCGTTTGTAATTCATCTTTTAAATATTATATTTCTTATTGTTGTTTTCCCTTCAAGTATTACCAGAAGCAGGATGAAAGGGAAGAGAAATCGCGGAAAGAAAATAATGAGTACAATGCAAAAAGAGAAAATGCTTATCAAAATAATAATAATGATAATGATTATAATAATAATAGTAATAATAAAAATAATAATGATAATGATTGTGATACAATTAATGATAATAATGTTAATGATTGTGATAC
>BOPN01004788.1:17500-20000 GCA_017312705.2 Penaeus japonicus
TACTTCTTCTTCTTCCTTTTTGCTTGCCAATTTCCGCGGATCGCAAGTCATTTATGCTAATTACGGGTGCGACGAAAACCACAAGAGGTCGACCGCAGAATGAAGCCTCCCCCCCTCCCCTCTCCCCCCCTCCCTTCCCCTCCTCTCTACCTTCCTTCATCTCTTCTCCCCGACCTCCCCCATTCCTTCCTTCATCCCCTCCCCCCCCCCCCTTGCTTCATCTCCTCTCCCCCCTTCTCCCTTCCTCCCTTTCTCCCCTCTCCCCCCCATCCCCTCCCTCTTCCTTCCTTTCCCCCCTCTCTCCCTCCCCCTCCCCCCTTCCTCCCTTCATCCCCTCTCCCCCTCCCCCCTTCCTTCCTTCATCCCCTCTCCCGACCTCCCCCCTCCCTTCTTCCCCTCTCCCCCCTCCCTCCCCTTCCTTCCTTCCCCCCTCTTCTCCCTCCCCCCTTCCCTCCTTCATCCCCTCTCTTCTGCATCTCACGCTCTCTCTCCTCTATTCTCTCATCTCTCTCTTTTCTCTTCTCTCATCTCTCTCTTTCTCTCTTCCTCTATTCTCTTAGTTCTCTCCTTTCTCTTCTCCACTCTTCTCTCCCCTTCTCTTCTCCTCTTCTCCATCTCACACTATCTCCTCTCATCTCTCTCCCTCTCTTTCCTTCTCTTGTCTCTCCCTCTCTCCTCCCTCTCTTGTCTCCCTTCTCTCCTCCCTCTCGCCCGTCTTCTCCCTCTTCTCTCTCTCTCCCTCAATTCCCACTCACACTCTCTCCCTCTCCCCCCTCTCCCCCCTCTCCCCCCTTACCCACTATATACCGTCTTTACAACCACGTCTCTCTTCCTTACCCCCCCCACCCCTCCACCCTCCTTTCCCTCCATTCCCTCCTTCCTTCCCTCCCTTCTATTCTTCCCTCCTTTCTTCCCTCCTTCTCTCCTCCTTCCTCCCTCCTCTTTTCTTCCTCCCCTTCCCTACCTCCTTTCCTTTCCTTCCTCTCTCCCCTTTCTCCCCCTCCTCCTTCCCTCCTTCTTCCTTCCTTCCTTACCCACTCCCTCCTCCCTCCCTTCCCTACCCTCATTCCCTCCTCCCTCCTTCCCTTCCCTACCCACCCTCCTACCCACCTTCCTACCCACCCTCCTACCCTACCCCCGTCCCTACCTGCCCACACCCCTCCGTCCTTGCCCACTTATACCCTCATACCCTCCCCCTCTCACCCCCCTCCTCCCCCCCCACTTTCCTTCTCCCACCCAAGGACCTTTCGCGAAAAAATTGCTTCTTCTTCCAACGGTATTTTCTAAAGGGGGGGATGGGAGGGGAAAAGGATAGGGGGAGGGCGGTGGTAGGAGGGAGGGGGGGAAGGGCAAAGAGAGAGAGAGAGAGGGAAAGGGGGGGGGTGTAGGGGAAAGTGGGGGGGGTGTAGGGGAAAGTGGGGGGGGGGGGGTAAGCGCGAATCTTTTAGCCTTGTGAGACTGTCGGTGCGATTTTTTTTTTTTTTTTCCTTCTTTTTTTTTACCTGGTGGGTAATTCGGGCACGGAGATGTTTAGGAGGGGGAGGGGGAGGGGGTGGGGGATGTAGGAGGAGGAAGGGTGGGGGAGGGGGAGGGGAGGGGTGGGGTTGGGGGAGGTAGGAGGAGAGGGAGGGGTGGGGGTAGGTGGGAGAGGAGAGGGGAGACGAAGATATAGTGGGGAGGAGGATGGAGGGGAGACAAGGAGTGGGAGGGGGAAAAGAGGGAGGAGAGACGAGGAAAAGACGAGGGAGGTAGGGAAGGAGGGGGGGGAAGAGACGAGGATGAGGAGGGGGAAGAGAAGGAGGGGAGACGAGGAGGGAGGAGGAAGTAGGGAAGATAGGGAAAAGAAGAAGAGACGGAAGAAAATATAGAAGAGGAAAGAGGAGAATAATAAGGAGAGAAGAAGAGAACGAAGAATGAGAAGAGAAGGAGAAGCGAAGAAAATAGAGAAGGAAGAGAGGAAAGTAAAGAGATAAGGGAGAGGAGGGGAGGGATAGAAGAGAAACCCCCCTCCCCCCTCCCCTCCCCCTCCCCTCCCCCTCCATACCTTCACGATGGCCATCACGTGACACCGACAGCGGCTTGGCTTTTGAAGGCTTTTGGGCAAAGATTTTTCGTAAATCTGCTTTTGGAGGTGTTTTCCATTTTCTTCGGTTTTTTTCGTTTTCGTTTTACGTTTTTTTTTCGAGTTTCGTTTTTCGTTTTTTTTTTTCGTTTTTTGTTTTTTTTCGTTTTTCGTTTTTTTCGTTTTTCGTGTTTTTTTTTCGAGTTTCGTTTTTTTCGTTTTTCGTTTTTTCCGTTTTTCGTTTTTTCTTTGTTTTTTTTTTCTTTCTTTTTCTTCTTTTATTTGAGTGTTTGTTTGTATTTTCTGTGTGCGCGCTTTTCATCTTTGTTTTGGGATATTTTTTTTTCGTTTTAATTCTCATATTGGGATATCATGTGTGTGTGTGTGTTCGTGTGTTTGTATTGTGTTTTCATTTTTTTTTTTTTTTTTAATCTATCC
>BOPN01004788.1:30000-37500 GCA_017312705.2 Penaeus japonicus
TCATCCCTTTGATTATTCACCATCATTATAATCATTACTATTACCATTACTATCACCATTATTAATAATAGTTTTGTTATTACCATTATTAACGTAATCCTCATTATCACTAACATCACATTTATCATTATTATCATCACTACCACTATTAATATCATTATCATTATCATGATCATTTGTATTATCATCATTATTAGTATTCATCATTATTATTATTATTATCATTATTATTATTATGATTATTTTCATTATTATTATTATTATCATTATTATTATCATTATTATTATCATTATTATCATTATTATTATTATTATCATCATCATTCATTTATTTTATCCTTATCATCAATATCACACCGAGGCCATTGCTAACATAATCAATATCTTTTTCATCGTATGAATTCCTGATCTTTTTTTCTCCGAATTCGTTATCTTTTTTTCTTTCTTTCTTTCTTCTTCATGAAAGCATTTGTTGTCTTTATCTGTTTCTTTTCACATACCGAGTCTCTGTTTTTTCTCTCTGTCTCTCTCTCTCTCTCTCTGTCTGTCTGTCTTTCTGTCTGTCTCTTTGTCTGTCTGTTTCTCTCTCTATCTGTCTGTTTCTCTCTCTGTCTGTCTGTCTCTCTGTCTGTCTCTCTTTCTCTCTCTCTCTCTCTCTCTCTCTCTCTCTCTCTCTCTCTCTCTCTCTCTCTCTCTCTCTCTCTCTCTCTCTCTCTCTCTCTCTCTCTCTCACTCTCTCTCTCCCACTTTTTATCATGTCCTGCACGTTGGTTCATATCGCATTACAAGAATTTTCCCATCTGTACCATTTAAAAAGCTCCCTCAACTTGGCCCCTCTCGCCATGACTGGTCCGTTTGCATTTAACCTTTATGAGGCATCGCGCTAGGTTAAATGTGATCCTTATGTCCTTCTGTCATAAGGGTTCTCGGTGTTTTCCCGCGCTATGTGATGATGGAGGCATGGTTGTTCGTAGGATAATCGTCTTTATGGTGGGAGAAACTAAGGGTCGATTTTGCGTGCGAGGATCGAGGGATAGAGGTAGAGAGCGGGAGGGGGTTGGGGACTGGGGGTAGGGGGGAAGGGGGTGGGGGGTGGGGGGTGTTAAGGTAAGGACGAAGGCGCGAAAATCAGTAACCCGAAAAAAAAAGAAATAGAAGAAGAAAAAAAACATATCTTCTGCTTGCAAAAATTATCGAAAGATCTAAATGGTAAGGTAAAGGCATTAGTACATTACATATTCCTTCGGCAACCGGGCCTTTGAATCGGTTTCCACGTGTATCTAAATAGCAATCAGTGTTTTTCCTTTCCCTGGCCGATGGCTCCCACACACCTTTTCTCAGGGTGGACAGTGGGAAGGGCGGTCGGGGGTTCAGGGTGAAGGAGAGAGAGAGAGGGGGAGGGGTGGGGGGCAGAAAGGGGGGGGAGGGGTGTTTAAGGTAGAGGGGGAGAGAAAAAGGGGAGGGAAGAGAGTGAGAGAACAGCTGATGTCCCACTGTTACAATCAGCTGACCTGAGAACGCCCGGTTGAAAATAGCTTTTCATGTTCGTTTTCCACGCCCGCGTTTTCCTTTTCGATGGTCATGAATTTTGTCTCTATGACACTTTAGAGGAATGTGACATGGGGGGAAAAGAAGAAGAAGTAGCATGACATACGACTATGTCTACATTTCTGGGAGTTCCAGTGATCGGAATATCGTAGAAAGAATAGATGTCAATTTTTATGAGCAATAGATCTCCCACGACAAAGGCGTTAACATTACATCAAATATTGGTTCACCTAACAGTCATGCGACGTGTTTAGAGCCTATCCTTTATTGTTAAATGTGATAGATGTTTCCCAGGTGAAGAATGGAGGGAAAATGTCCAGAGGTTAAATGTTGGTCTCATTAAAATAACCAAGGCATTGAGACCAAGAAGGAACACGTGAATCCATGAGTTTTGTGATTCAGAAGTGTAAGCAGACCTCGTGGTCGGTAAGTTATACAAGATTGAACATTTACTGATTACTTCCAGGTGCTGCTATTCAGTCAAGATCAATGATATGCAGTCTCAGAAATCTTTGGGGAATTCTGTTGGCATTTCTGTGAGTGATATTTGTCACTCGCAAGATAATGAAGAATGTAGGACTATCAAGTCAAAAAAAAGACCTCTTGTATTCCCTTAAGGACAAGAGTATTTGAGATCGAAGATGAATTTGGAATACCTTTAGACATTGTTCCTCACATAGTCTAGTTTAAATACAATCTGCCGAATGCAACAGACTGAATTTCAAACATTAGGAATGCGTGCCGCCCCTCCGCGTGCTTGTAGTTATACCAGCCTCCGTGTATTGTGTCCCAGGCATTCTTCTACGTGTGTCATTGTGTATCAAGAGTTTCTGAGGGTGATATAAATGTGAGTTCGGTGTGTGAGTTTGCCGCCGACCTTGTGTGTGAGTTCCCGGCGAAAAGCTTAATCCAGGGCGGGCTTCTGTCCTTCGAGATGGCGGCTTTTCCATTTCACAACGTCTTCTTTCTTTTCTTTTGGCGCCCTCGTGTTTACACTCGCTGGTTATATCTTCGCCGTTGAATTTCCGTGATTTTAGATGACGATTGCTTTTCATGGATTTGATTACTGTATGGATTATGATCTTAGAGTAACATGTGAATTTGAGAATAAATGGATAGGTGATATTTCGGTTCTGGAGAAAGTGAACGAAACTTTGTGAAGTAGGTATTTTTACGCGGGAACAGCTGATGAGCCGGCGAGGAAACAGCTGATCTGCCTTATCAGCTGACTGAAGAGCTCCCTGTAAGAATGTGAGCATTAGGTCTTACACAGGGCCTTTTCATGTCACCTTTTCTGCTTGTGGATAAGATTGTAAAAGACGATAGTAAATTTTGTAGGATCTAGTGTCACTTCATTTCTAAATATGTATTCAAAATCACAAGGTAACCTTTTCTTTCCAAACTCAACTCATTCAACCAAGGACATAAAAATAAATGTCTCCAAACAGTTCCACATATACACCTCTCTTTCGTAAATAATAATAAAAAAAAACTGTCTTAGAAAATGTCCTAATTTTCACGACATTCTTATACAGAGATCGAATAATTTTTGGCGCGAAATTTCGGCGGGAAGCCATTGGGCGGGAAAGGGAAAATGGCGGCCGGGAACAACGACCGAGAGAGGGAGGGAAGGAAGGCGGGAGATCCTTTTTCTTAGGCTACCGAATACCTCTTTAGATACTTTGGATACCTTTTTAGTTAGGGTTGAAGAGAGACGAAATGCCAAAAATGGTATTTGGTTCCATTACAAGTCAAGGGGTAATTAAACCACATGTTTATGAGTTTGAATTTTTTTTGAGTGGGAGATGGTTGTCAGCTGAACTACTAATTATGCTGAATTTACTGCTAAACTGTTTCTGCCTTTCAGGAGTACACGCAAGCGTATGTATATGTGTTCTACAGTCCTTTTAGGCAAGTTTGCGTTTGTTCGTATAAGGGGTGCATAAATTACAGAACACTATATCTATATCTATATATATCTATATATATATATATATATATATATATGTACATATATATATATATATATATATATATATATATATATATATATATATGTATATATATGTTTGTATATATATGTATATATATATATATACATAAATACATATACATAATTACATATATGCAGGGAGAGAATAAATGAAAGAGAAAAAGACCAGACACACACACACACAGACAGACAGACATGTGTGAGTGTGTGTGCATAATGACTACTAAAATATTTCGTGATAGAACGGCCCCCTCCCACGTACCGAGCAGTATCTTATCATGAAAATCGAACTCTGATCCAAAATCCGCGGACACTTGTGCAGATATGACGTGTCAGTATTTCTAACCGTCAGATGTTTTTGATTTGAAGTGAATATCGTGACGTACACAGATGCACACGAACACATACACATGCAGAAATACCCACACACACGCAAGTGCGTGCGTGTGTGTGGGTGTCTGTCTGTCAATCTCTCTCTCTCTGTATATCTGTATATCTATCTATCTATCTCTGTCTCTCTCTCTCTCTCTCTCTCTCTCTCTCTCTCTGTCTCTCTCTCTCTCTCTCTCTCTCTCTCTCTCTCTCTCTCTCTCTCTCTCTCTCTCTCTCTCTCTCTCTATCTCTCTCTCTCGTTCTCTCTTTCTATCTATCTCTTTCTCTCTATCTCTCGTTCTCTCTTTCTATCTATCTATATATATATATATATATATATATATATATATATATATATATATATATATATATATACACCCATAAATATATATGTGTCGTGTATGTGTGTATATATATATATATATATATATATATATATATATATATATATATATATATATATATATATATATATATATATATATATATATATATATATATATATATGTATATATATATATATACATATATATATATATATATATATATATATATATATATATATATATATATATATATATATATAAGTATCTTGGGGGCACGGATGGGGTATAGCGAGAAAAGGGATTCTCTCGTTATTACACCTAGGAAGGACGGAATTAATGACGTGTTTGGGTCTGTTATCTTCTCGAGGTGTCATAATTCTTGATACGACACACACACACACGCACATACACACACACACACACACACACACACACATTCATACACTAGATACCATAGATGAAGAAAAAAAAAAATAATAATAAATAAATAAATAAATAAAACAAATCGAACCAAAAATTATGACACCTCCAACGAACAACCCGCCCCCCCTCCTCCCCTCCTCCCCCCGATCCATGCCTTCAAGAAAGTTCTAGTAAATGGTTAGCACGAGACGAGAAACTGCCGGTCGACATGCCATGGTTTCCGGCTGGAGAGGAGATAGCTGGTTGGCGTGGGTGCTTGTCATCTGTAATAATCTCTTTCGCTTTTTAATGGATGCCTCGAGGGTAGGCCTATCTGTCGGATGTGTTAGGGGGCAAATGGGGGTAGGTTCAGGGTTTTTTGTCTTTTTTTTTCTTCTTCTTCTTCCTGTCTCTTTCTCTCTCTCTCTCTCTCTCTCTCTCTCTCTCAAGGATAAGGATAACCTACGTTACCTTATCGTTCTGAGAAATACTCGCTTATCTCGATAAACTCAAAATGAAATGTCACTCTTGAATTCTTTCTCTGAAGAGAATATTCTGTCAAGTTCGGAGATGATTTCTTTCAAAATCTTTGATGAGGGATGATGCTGTCAAATTAAGCTCTGAATATATTTCTATAATGACATGCATGATTTCCAATGCTATGTGTCGCTAGGAGAGTTCTAAGTACCAATTTTCCCTACGTACACATGTATGCAATATAACGTATACAGTCATAAGTCCTGCAAGATCATAATTAAAGCTATTTTCTAATTATCTGTCACGAGTCCCGCCCATTTATTGCAACAGAAGACTCTTGCTGTGCCCCCCTACACCCTCCCCCCCCGCCCTCCTCTTATCGCTCACATACTCTTCCTTTACTTTACCTTTCTCCATCCCTCCCCGCTATCTCTCCTTGTCTCTCATTCACGCCTTTCCTCTCCACCCTCACCCTTTTTCCTCCCTACCTCCCCCCATTCATCCACCCACTCCTTCCTTACATCACCCTCACCCCTTCTCATCCCTTCTTGTCGCCTCCTCCTTCCCCTCCCTCCTCTCCCCTTCCCTCCCCACCCCATCCCCTCCCCGCCCCATCCCCTCCCCACCCCATCCCCTCCCCTCCCTACCCATCCCCACCCCATCCTCTCCCCTCCCCTCCCTCTTCTCCCCACCCCCTCCCCATCCTTCTCCTTCACTATCCTCCTGCCTACAATCTCCCGTTTCGCTTCTGTTCGCTTCTCGTGTAACTTTGCCGTTTGTATCGGTTTTCATATGAATATCAAACTCTGAACCCGAAGCCCGCATAGTGACGAACCAGGAGTGACGGTTAAAACTTCCGTCGTTCTTGATAACCTTATTTATGCGTCTTCCTTTCCTTCCCTCGCTGCGTAAGTCGATATTCTTGTGATTATAGTTTCGTAATTAGTGTTTCAGATTGGGTTGGTGTGTGTTATATCTATTTATGGTCGTTAGATTTAGCCTAGCGGTGGCTCGCGAGTGGGTTATCGACGTCGTTATGTGATATTTCCTGAGAAACAGAAGGAGGGTAACTGATAAACAGGTGAGGGCAGTGATACCAACCGCTCACTTCAAATCAAATCCACACTGACCAACCCATTCCAACCTTCAAACGAACCAGCCAACATTCAAATCACCCCTAAAATACCCGCACTCAAAAGAGAAAACATTCCCCAAAATATGAAAAAACGAAGACTTAGCTTTTTGAAAAAATTAGAAGTGTGATGATGAAGGAGCGGGATGTTGGTACGCGTGAGGGATTGAGAGGGGGCCTGAGGGCAAGCGGTTCGGCAATGAATGGGTCGTCTGCCATTCATACGGCGTTAACCCTCATGACTTTATGTTCTCATAATTATGGGAAGGTCTAAGGCTTCCTTTCGAACGGTCATCGATGCTAACAGCGCGGTTACTTTGTTAACAATGGATGTCTTTAGCTAGAATTAGTTAATGGGTGTTTACACTAATTCTAGAATACACCGTACATCATTTATGCTGCTCTATAATTTAGTGAATTAATTTTTAGTATAATGATTATATAACATTCTGCCTATACATTATTTTCTAAACATGAAGTTGCTTTGAAACAGATGTGAATGTTAAAAAAGAGAACGGTAATGATACCCACAAAAATATATATATATATATCTTTGAGACAATACAAAATATCCATAACTATGAAGAAGAAAAAAAACACTTATGAACACGCTAAAAAAAATAGAGTATATCAAAATACACAATTAATTCCTCGTAAGATATCTAATGTCGAAACCTGTACGGTCATTGCACGGGGTAGCTATTCGAGGCCCCATTACCCGGGAGATTGAAAATGGATAAGATGGTGGATGATAAAGGCGGGAAAAATGATTAATTCTTCACTCGGATGATGATCGTCAATTGTTCAATTTGGAGTCGATTTTATTTTGCGTTTGTGAGAATTATTGAGGTTTTTGTCTTTTCTTCTTTGTTATTTGTATTGGTTTATTGTGTGTGTGTGTGAGAGAGAGAGATGGGGAGGGGGGAGAGGGAGAGGGAGAGAGATAGAGATAGAGAACGAGAGAGAGAGAGATAAACAAAGAATAAAAATATATAAGCTATAAAAATATCAAAGTATACATATACACAAAGAATTAAAGATTATAAAAATACATACATCATAATGCAAGCAAATTTTGTACATGACAAATTGCGTCTAAACAAAATACTAATAATCACCATAACAAATTAAGAATTGCATCCTAAAGACACCTCCCCCCCACATCCCATTCCCCCTCCCTCCTTCCCTCCCCCTCCCCCCCCCATTATCACCTCGCCCCATCCTATCCTCTCTTTGGCTTCACCCCCTTC
>BOPN01004788.1:57500-72500 GCA_017312705.2 Penaeus japonicus
TCTACTACAGCTGTGGCCATCGACTGTGAAATCTTAATCATATGCATTCATTTTCAAAGGAGGCTGACTCGAGTAGTTTCATTGTATTTGGGAAAAATGCGAAAGGGTGGATTTATGAGTTTCGGGTATTTTAAAACGTGAGTTAGGTTGCTATCGTTATATATTTTCTGATCTCGTCCACGGATTGGGACAAGTTGGCCAGCATATGGAGGGGACTTGTTATCAAGATCATATCCATCATCAGACATAATCTGAAGTTAGCGGTTTGTGAATAGGGATAACAAGCATGAATAATGGCCTTACCACAAAAAGCTGATTTGCCCGGTTTTGTTTGGCGAGAATCTATCTTGCCTTTACTAGCGAAACTGGCATATGAATGAATATTTTCAGTGATAAGATTTGGTGGCATAGTATCTCAAAAGCTTTATTTTGCTGGTGTGAACGGCAATAGACAGTACAAACAGAGTATGGTTTAATTTGTAAACAGGATCAAAATTTGAACGCACTATAATTTCACTTTTCTTAATTATTCCCCCCAAAAATAATGGTATTTGATGTATCTATCAAATGTTTCATGATAACTAAAAAGATAACTAATAAGTAAAAAATTTCAAGTCTTAAAACATTGAAGATAGCTATTGGCATTTATTTCCTTAGTGACTTTCCGTTGCCAAGATATCCGAGTGAGGAAGAAAACTGAAGAATAACAAAGGAGGTGACACGGAAATAAAGTGCACGTCATATAGAAAATGAAAAATACTCATTCAGTAATAATGAACTCCCTCCTATATTTTTAGCAATGACCAAGATTTGCATTTTCCTCTGCTCTTTCTCGACTTTTCTCTATCACATATATGGAACGAATGGAAGATTTAAAGTTAGTCTAGAGACATTTTCTTTATTAATAAAACATGCCTCCCAATGTTGCCGTTTCACGGTAATAAAATGACTGCTATACAAGTGTATATTGATGTCGTTTAACATACATAAGACTGCTAACCTTAGCGGTTTGCCATAGAGAACACGCGAAAATGTTTTCGTGAAACGTAATGAAAATAAAATGTATTCTTATCAAATGGAAGCAAAATTCAGCCTTACTGTTGTAATAATTCGGTATACATGAACACACCACATTATTACAGAATTGATACATGCGTATTAACGTTAGATTAAACATTTAAAACTGATTTAATAGCTGGCTGTGGGCTAGCCCTTTATTTAAATAAGTTATGTGGAAGATTATTTCTCTCTCGTTTTTACACTCTTCCCATACCAATACAAATATTTGAAAGAAATATCGAAAGAATATTTATATATCCTTTTTTCAATAGAAAATAGTGAAATACCAAAGGCCTTGTGTAGGCTGTTTGTATATTTCCCAGCTTAAATGTCCTTGTAAATTTGATAATTCTATAAAGCTTTCAACAAACTGTTAAATTGACTTTTAAAGATGTAGTATATTAGATATTTGAATGAAAATGACGCCCCTATATTTGTTCACTTTATAAGTTCTCAAGATCTTGTTTCACTGAATGATAGGGTTAAATTACCATAGAGCGGTGATATTCATATCACATTTCTATACAGTCTTAATCATTTTATTTATTTATCTTACACTATGATATTGTGTCCTTAAAGTAATGAGAAGCCAGTGGTTTGTATCGATGTCAAATTATTCTTTATCTATACAGCTCGTAGGTGAGATAGACCTAGATAAATATAATTAGAAAAAAAAATTTGGAGTAACAGCTGATATATATATGATAACCCCTCCCATACCCTCCCCTTCCCTCCCCCTCACCCCCTACCCATATCCTATTCTATACTTCCCTTTAGCTTCATCTTTCTCCCCTCCCCCCTACCCTTACCCCCTCCCTTCCTTCCTTAACCTCTTCCCTCCTTTCTCCTAACTTCTTCTTCACTCTCCTTACCCCATCTCTCTCTCACTGCCCCTTAACCCTACCCTTCATTCAACCCCTCCCCCTCCCTCTAACCCCCTCCCCCACTCTAGTTTCCTCGTTCCCTCGCTTATCCCCTTTCCCTCACTCCCTCTCCTTCCCGTCTCTCTCTCCCCTCCCTCCCTCTCCTTCCCGTCACCCCCCCATCTCTCCCCTCCCTCTCCTTCCTCCCCCTCCCAGCTCTTCCTCCTTCCCC
The DNA here is from genome assembly GCA_017312705.2 of Penaeus japonicus. Lineage (NCBI taxonomy): Eukaryota > Metazoa > Arthropoda > Malacostraca > Decapoda > Penaeidae > Penaeus > Penaeus japonicus. The sequence continues at coordinate 59,655 of BOPN01004788.1, forward strand.
TCACACCCCTCCCCTCTTTTCCATCTCCTCCTAACACCTATTCTTCCTATCAGCTCCCTTCCCTCCCTACACCTAACACCCTCACTCCCTCCTTTCCCTCCTTTCCTTCCCTCCCCTTTGGCTCTCTCTCCCCTTTCCCCTCCTCCTTCCCTCTCTTCTCCTCATTCCCTCCTTTCCCTCCTTTCCTTCCCTCCCCTTCGGCTCTCTTTCCCACCCTCCTCCATTTTCCCTCCCTCCCTTCCCCCTCTCCCCTCCTCCCCCACCCCTCCCACCACACCCTCCCCTCCTCCCTCACCCTCTCCCTCCCCTCCCCCTCTCCCTCCACACCCTCCCCCTCCCCTCCTCCCGCTCTTTCCCGCTCTCTCCCCCATCCATTCCTCCACACCCTCCCCCCTCCCCCTTCCCCCTCTCCCTTCCTCCCTCTACCTACCTCCCTCCCTTCCCCCTCTACCTTCCTCCCTCTCCCTACCTCCCTCCCTCCCTCCCCGCGCCCTCCTCCTCCTCCTTGTCAGCCGATGGTCAGCTGTGACGGTACAGGTGAGACAGGAGACGCCGGCATCACGCTTGCCTGCGCCCACTTTCCGTAGCCACGCCCCCCCCCCCCCTTTCCCTCTCCCTCCCCACCCCCTTCCCTCTCCCTCGCCCTCTCTCTCCCTTTTCCCTCTCTGTAATATTCTTTTTCTCTCTGTTATTTCCCCTTCTCTTTCTTTTCTTCTATTTTTCTCTCTTCTTTCCGCCTCTCCTCTCTCTCTCGTTCCATTCTCTCTTTCTCTCTCCCCTCCCCCTCTCTCCTTCTCTCCTTTTACTCACTCCTCTCTCTCTCCCTCTCTCCATCCTCTCCTTCTCCCTCCCTTCTCTCTCTCCCCCTTTCCCTCTCTCTCTCTCTCTTCTCTCCCGTTCCATCGTCTCCTTCTCTCTCCCCTTCCCCCTTTCCATCTCTCCACCCTCTCCTTCTCTCTTCTATCTCCCTCTCCCCCTTTCCCTCTCTCTCTCTCTTCTCCCCCGTTCCATCCTCTCCTTCTGTCTCCCCTTCCCCCTTTCCCTCTCTCCACCCTCTCCTTCTCTCTCCCTTCTCCCTCTCCCCCCTTTCCCTCTTGCCTTCCTTTTCGTTTTGTTTGGAGGGTTTTAATACTTCTTTTTTTCTTCTTGTTTTATGTTTATCTTTATTTTTCCATTTGTTTTGATTGATGATTTTTTGTTTCGCTGATTTTTGCTGTTGTTTTTCTTTTATTTAATTTCTCTTGTTTTTTTTTTATTTCTTCACTTTGGCGATTTTTGTTTTTGTTTTTTGTTTTTCGTTGTTCCTCTTGGTTGTTTGTTTGTTTGTTTTTTGTTTTTGTTTTTTACATTTTCATTGCCTTTGGTGTTTTTGTGTTTTTTAAATTCATTCATTTTATTTCCGTTTGCTCAATTTTGTTTTTGTTTTTGTCTTTCTATTTATCTTCTTTTTCTTTATTTTCATTTCGTTTCCTCTAATGATTCTTGTTCTTTTGTTTGTTTCCATTTATCTCCTCTCTCTACCTTTTCCATTTTGAGATTTTTTTAAAAATCTTCCATCTCTCTTTCTTAATCATCTACATTTCTATCGTTTATTTTCTTCGTTTTTCTCATTCATATTTTTAGATATTCCAATCTTCCCATTTTCTTTCAAGGAGACTTTCGTTTTCGTTATTCAGTGATTTCTATAATTTGATTTATTTGCGTTTTCTTCATCTTATAGAAAAAAAACTATTATTTTGAAGCATCTTGTGAGTGTATATTGTTTTTAAATGCATTGGTAGGTTTTTTTATGTTTTAAAGAATTGCTTTATCTCCTTCTCTCTCTCTCTCTCTCTCTCTCTCTCTCTCTCTCTCTCTCTCTCTCTCTCTCTCTCTCTCTCTCTCTCTCTCTCTCTCTCTCTCTCTCTCTCTCTCTCTGTCTCTCTGTCTCTCTCTCTCTCTCTCTCTCTCTCTCTCTCTCTCTCTCTCTCTCTCTCTCTCTCTCTCTCTCTCTCTCTCTCTCTCTCTCTCTCTCTCTCTCTCTCTCTCTTTATCTCTCTCGCTTTATCTCTCTCTCTCTCTCTCTCTCTCTCTCTCTCTCTCTCTCTCTCTCTCTCTCTCTCTCTCTCTCTCTCTCTCTCTCTCTCTCTCTCTCTCTCTCTCTCTCTCTCTCTCTCTCTCTCTCTCTCTCTCTCTCTCTCACTCTGTCCCTCTCTCTCCCTCTCTCTCTCTGTCTCCCTCTTTCTCTCACTCTCTCCTACGCCACACTCTTCATAGAAACGGATCCCTGACCCCCCCCCCCCCCCCCCCCCTCGTGTTGTTCCTGTAAGTCAGCGCTAACCGAAATAAGTATTAACAAAGTCACCCCTCCAGAAATCCTGTGAGCGCATCCTAACTCACTCCTTCCATCCTTCCTTCCCGTTAGTTGACTGTACCTGTTTCAGATATCCTTCCATGGGTGTTTTGTGCTTGAGGATGGTAGGTAGGATATTTTTGGTGTTTTGTTTTTATTCTGTTAAGCTTGTGATAGAGAGAATGATTGTTAAATTGAGGTAAGACGAATTGGGTAGAATTTGTGAACGTATTTCGCTCCGAATGTAAACTATTTTTTTTTTAGATATTTTGCGTAAACGATTTATAAGTTTGTCTAGTATCCATATCATACTAAGATAAAAAAAATGATCTTGACTTCTTATCCCTCTACTTATACGCAAGAATAACATTTAATTCTCGCTTATACGAACGCTCTCTGCAGCCGTTACTCGGTCGTCGTTCGCGTAAGGGACCGTGACGTCATGGCGTGAAATATTACAGTACCTGAGTTTCCTCTTCGCGTACTGCCGTTGTATTCCTTATTAGGGCATTTTGAAAGAGAGAGGGAGAGGGGGGGGCGAAAGAGAGGGAGAGGGAGAGAAAGAGAGAAAGAGAGGGAGAGTGAGAGAGAGAGAGAGAGAGAGAGAGCGAGAGAGAGAGAGAGAGAGACAGAAAGACAGAAAGACAGAGAGAGGCATAGAGAAAGAGAGAGAGAGACAGACAGACAGAGAGAAAGAGAAAGAGCGAGAGAGAGAGAGAGAGACAGAGACAGAAAGACAGAGAGAGGCATAGAGAAAGAGAGAGGCATAGAGGAAGAAAGAGAGAGAGAGAAAGAGACAAACAGACAGACAAAGAATAAGAGAAAGAGCGAGAGAGAAAGAGGAGAGAGAGAGAACACCTCCAGAAATTATGACGTCAATTTAATGAGCTGTCACGTGTCACAAATGGGGAATTTCCCTCTTGCCTCGAGCGTTTGTTATGATGCATCTGCCTCAGCTGTTGTAGCATCGTGCGTGGAGCATCGACTTAATTGTGGAGCATCGACTTAATTACTACTTATATTTTACTTGTAGCGTTTACTTATGTTTAGTTTATACTTTTATTGGTATATTAGATCGATGTTTTTGTTTTGATATTTATTGGTACTGGTGATTTTTTTGTTTTTTTGTTTTTGTTATTATCACTTTCTTTATCGTTGTTATTCTTTATCATTATTATCACTCGTTTTCTCATTCCTGTTTTCGTTTTCCTTCTCTTTCTTCGTGTTTTTTTCTTTCTTCCTCTTCTTCTTCTTCTACCTCTTCTTCTTCTTCTACCTTTTCTTCTTCATCTCTTCCACTTCCTTCCTTCATTTTTCTTCTTCTGCTTCTTCCTTTTCGTTTTCTTCTTCCTCTTCCTCCTTTTTTCTTCTTCTCTTTCTTTTACTTCATCTTTCTCTTTCCCCTTTTCTTCTCCTTCTTCTCTTTCTCTTCCTCCTCTTCTTTTCATTTTTCTCTTCCTCCTCCTCTTCTTCCTTTTCCTCCTCCTCTTCTTCCCTTTCCTCTTCCTCTCCTCCCTCTTTTCCTCTTCCTCTTCTTCTTCCTTTTCCTCTTCTCCTTCTTCCTCCTCCTCTTCTTCTTCATATTCTTCCTCTCCCTCCTCCTCTACTTCTTCATATTCTTCCTCCCTTCCTCTTCTTCTTCATATTCTTTCTTCTCCTCTTCTTCTTCTTCCTCCTCCTCCTCCTCCTTTTCTTCTTCTTCATATTCTTCCTCCTCCTCCTCTTCTTCCTCTCCCTCCTCCTCTTCTTCTTCATATTCTTCCTCCTCCTCCTCCTCTTCTTCTTCATATTCTTCCTCCTCCTCCTCCTCTTCATCTTCTTCTCTTCCTTTCCCTTCTCGTTTCCCTCAACTAGGTCACTAGGACATCCCGCCGTCAAACTGAAAACTGATAATTATTCTTGTTTCCTCCTCCCCTCCCCTCTTCCCCCCCCCCCCCCTCTTCCCCAACCTCCTCCTCCTCCTCCTCTTGCTACTATCTATCATTCTCTTCCTCCTCCTCTTCCTCCTCCTCCTCGCTTGCCGTCTTCTCCTCTTCCTCCTCCTCCTCCTTTTTCTTCCTCCGTTTTCCTTCTGCTCCTCCTCTTCTTCCTCTTGCTTGTCCTCCGTCTTTCTCCTTCTCCTCTTCCTCCTCCTCCTCCGTCTTCCTCCTTCTCCTTCGCCTTCTCCACCTCTTCTTCCGTCTTTCTTCTTTTCCTACTCTTCCTCCTCCTCCTCCTCTTCCTCCTCCTCCTCTTCCTCTTCCTCCTCCTCTTCCTCCTCTTCCTCCTCCTCCTCTTCCTCCTCTTCCTCCTCCTCCTCCTTTTCTTCCTCCTTCTCCTCCTCTGCCTCTTTTTCCTCCTCCTCCACCTCCTCTTCCTTTTTTCCTCTTCCTCCGTCTTCCTCCTTCTCCTCCTTCTCTTCCTCCTCCTCTTCCTCTTCTTCCTCCTCCTCCTCTTCCTCCTCCTCCTCTTCCTCCGTCTTCTCCTCCCCTCCGAATTTCTCATTCTTTAAATATCCTTGCGCTGTATTTCTCGGCTTTTCTTTAGTGTTTTTTCGTTATTCTTAATTATCATAATTCTTATCCTTTTGAATTATCATTTTTCTTTCATTATCGATATTTCTTTATTCCCTTCTTCATATTACGGATAAGAGAGAGACGAAAAAGACGAAAAAAAATACATATATCCGAAAATAAAACGAAAATGTAAAAAAAAATATATATGTAAACCAAAACAAATAGTAAAAACAGTAAAGAGAAACGAAAGAAAAGAGAGAAGGAAGAAACGAAAGAAAAGAGAGAAAGAAGAAATAAATGAAAAGAGCGAAAGAGGGAGCGAATAAAAAGAGAGAAGGAGGGAATAAATGAACAGAGAAATGGAGGAAACAAATAAAAAGACTGAAAGAGGGAATAAATAAAAAAGAGATAAATAAGAAACAAATGAAAAGAGAGAAAGAGGAAATAAATAAAAAGAGAGAAAGAGGAAACAAATAAAAAGAGAAAAGGAGGAAACAAATAAAAATAGAGAAACAGGAAGCGAATGAAAAGAGAAAAGGAGGGAGCGAATAAAAAGAGAGAAGGAAGAAATAAATAAAAGGAGAAAAGGAGAAAACGAACGAAAAGAGAGAATGAGGAAACAAATAACAAGAGAGAAAGAGGAAACAAATGAAAAGAGAAAAGGAGGGAGCGAATGATGAGTGGAAGAAGGAAAACGGGAGATGGATCCAAAAATAATTGTTGTCCTGGGCGACAGCTTCCGAGGGGGGGGGGGGGGGTAATGGAGGCTGGTAGTGGCCACGGGGGGGAGGGGGTAAGGGAGGTTGGGGGAGGGGGAGGGGGGAGGGGGGGAGGGGGGATACGTGCCCAGGTGTAGCGGTTTCTCTCCATCATCGGAAGACAGACAGACAGCTGATGTTGATATGGGGGGGAGGGGGGGGGGGGGGGGGAGAGGGTAAGGAACTCTCTCGCTCTTTCTCGACTTTTCTCTTTCTTGTCATTTCTCTTTCTCTTTCTTTTTCGTTATTTTTTTTCTTTGTTTCTTTTTTCTTTCTTTCTCTTACTTTCTTTCTCTGTGTGTCTCTCTCTTTTATTTTCTCTCTCTTCCTCTCTCGCCTTTTTCTTTCGCTCTCTCTCCGTCTCTCTCTCTCTCTCTCTCTTTCACACACATTTATGCATTCATATAGCAATCTATCTTTCCCTCATTCATTCACACATTTCGCTCTCTCGCTCATTTATTATACACGTTTATCACTTTCCGGAAGAGGAGGAGTAAGAGGAAGAGAGGAGGAGGAGGAGGAGATGACGACGCTAAGGAAGAAGAGGAGAAGGAGGTGAAGGTGGAAGAAGAGGAGGAGGAGGAGGAGGAATAGAAAGAGGAGGAGGAGGAGGAATAGGAAGAGGAGGAGGAGAAGGAGAAGGAGGGGGTGAAGGTAGAGGAAGAGCGAGGAGGAGGAGGAAGAGGAAGAGGCGGAGGAGAAGGAGGAGGTGAAGGTGGGGGAAGAGGAGGAAAAAAAGGAAGAGGAGGAGGAGATAACAACTAAAAGTGTAAGTAGAGGAGGAGAACGAGGAGTAAAAGGAGAAGGGAGAGGAGGAGGAAAAGAAGGAGGAGGAAGAAGAGGATTAGAAGATATAAAGAGAAAAGGAAGACGAAGAAGAAGAGGAAGCCAAGGGCGAGGGGTAGAGGGGGGGGAGGGGAGGGATAGGTAGTAAGGAGTTGAGAATAAGAATAAGGAGTAAGAGGGAGAGAATCGGCAGTAGAATTGGCTTAGGAAAAAAGGGGTAGGAGTAGGGAGTAAGTATAAAATAGGTAGTAGGAAACAGGGAGTAAGATGAAGGGAGTAGGTAGTATGAAGTAGGGAGGATAAGCAGTAGGGAGTAGGTAGTATGAAGCAGGGAGTAAGCAGTATTGACTAGGCAGTAGGAGTAGGGAGTTTGCAATAGAAAGCAGAGAGTAGATAGTAGGGAGTAGGCAGAAGGAAGCAGAGAGTAGACAGTAGTGAGCAGGGAGTCAGCAGATGAAAGTAGGCAGTAGTGAGCAGGGAGTCAGCAGATGAAAGTAGGCAGTAGTGAGCAGGGAGTCAGCAGATGGGAGTAGACAGTAGTGAGCAGGCCATTGTGAATAGGAGAGGGAGTAGGGGAGTCCTGCAGGATAAGAGCAACGACGGCTGCAAGACGTGAGTTGCGTGGGGGAGTGAGTGATAATTTACATGTTGACTCATAATCCCGCGAAGGAAGTCCAAATTATCGTCGGTTTCGGGTACGAAGAGGGGAAGGGGGGAGGAGGAGAGGGGGAGGGAGAGGGGGAAAGGAAAGGGGGGAGGGGGAGGGGGAAGGGGGAAGAGGGGGAAAGGAAAGGGGGGAGGGAGAAGGGTAGGTGGGAGGGGGAGAGCAAGGGGAAGGAGGAAGGAGGGAGAGGGAAAGGGGAAGGAGGAAGGGGGAGGGAGAGGGGAAAGGGGGGAGGGGGAGAGGGGGAGGGGAAGGGGAAGGGAGAGGGGTAGGGGTAGGGGGAAGAGGGGGAGGGGAAGGGGAAAGGGGGGAGGGGAAGGGAAGGGGATAGGGGAGGGAGGGGGAAGGGAGAGGGGGAGGTGGAAAAGGGGGAAAGGGAAGGGGGGGAGAGGGAAAAGGGGGAGGGGGAGGGGAAAGGGGGAGGTGAAGGGGGAAGAGGGGGGAGAGGGAGAGGGGGAGGGGGGAAAGAGGGGAATGAAAGAATGGAAGAGGGGAAAGAAATCTAAGAAGGAAAGAAAAAGGAGAAGAAACAAAGGCGAAAGGATAAGTAAATTAATTCTAGCGGAGTTTAGAATATGTGTTGGTCACGAATTATGAAAATTCTAGAAAAAAGAAGAAAAAAAAAGAAGATGAAAATTGAAAGAATGAAAGAGATGTCTCTACCCCCCATCTACACATCCTCTCACTCACCTGCTCTCTCTCGCACTCACTCTCTCTCGCGCTCGCTCTCTCTCTCTCTCTCTCTCTCTCTCTCTCTCTCTCTCTCTCTCTCTCTCTCTCTCTCTCTCTCTCTCTCTCTCTCTCTCTCTCTCTCTCTCTCTCTCTCTCTCTCTCTCTCTCTCTCTCTCTCTCTCTCTCTCTCTCTCTCTCTCTCTCTCTCTCTCTCTCTCTCTCTCTCTCATTCACTCAATCTATATCTATTTATCCACCTCATCTTTTTTTTCCACCTCCTCTTCTTCCACCTTGTTTGCCCCTCCAGCAGTACCCTCTTCCTCCTCTTCCTCCATCTCCTCCTCCTCCTCCACTTCCTCCTCCTCCTCCTCCTCCTCCTCCATCTCCTCCTCCACCTCCTCCTCTTCCTCCTCCACCTCCTCCTCTTCCTCCTCCACCTCCTCCGCCTCCACTTCCTCCTCCTCCTCCACTTCCTCCTCCTCGCCCTCGTCCTTCTTCCTCTCCACCTCCACCCCCAACCCCCCACCTTCACCCACCCACCCACCCACCCACCTTCCTGGCCACCTGCTCACCCCCGCCCCCACCCCCACCCCCCCACCCCTCTCTATTTCCCGCCCACAACACCTGGATTTAAAGAGCTGGAGCTTCTTGCGGACACCTACCCCCCCCCACCCCCCTACTTCCCTTGGGACACTTACGCGCTGTCCAAACACGGCGCTTTTTTTAAGGGGGTTTATGTCAGATGTTTGGTTTGTCTGTCTGTATCTTTTTCTTTTTTTTATCTTTTTTTCCCTTTTTTAGATTATTCTATCTATTTTTTTTTTTTTTTTTTTTTTTTTTTTTTTTTTTTTTTTTTTTTTTGTATCCTTATATCTCTTTATTCTTCGAATTGATGTCAAAATGTTTCGTTATTCTTTGTGTTCTTATATTTTCTTTCCTCCTTTTCATTACGTTTTTTGCGTTTTTATCTTATTTTATTATTTCATCTATTTTCTTTTTTTTTTCTTCTATTTTTAGGCTTAACTACATTATCTACATTTATCTTTTGATTTTTTTTCTATTCCCTTTCATATCTATTTTTTTCTCTCGTTTTCTTATCCCATCTTTATTTAGAATTTTTATCTATGTTTTTGTTTAGTTCATTTGTCTGTCTGTCTGTCTTATTTTTATTTGTTTATTTATCTATTATTTATTCATAATGCCCTCCAGTGTCCCACTTGGCGTCTGTCTGTCTGTCTGTCTGTGTCTGTCTGTCTGTGTCTGTCTGTCTGTCTGTCTGTCTGTTAGTCTGTTTTATGATTCTGTTTCTGATTTTTTTTTTTGTATTTATTGTTGTTGTCTATTAGTTTGTTTATTTGTTTTGGTGTTTTATTTCTAATTCTTGTATTTATATCTGTTTTCTTCACTTTCTTATTATTATTGTTTTTGTTATTTATATGCTAGAATAGTCTTGTTGTCTGTCTGTCAGATTTATTTTTTTATCATTTTTTTATCATGTTTTTATGTTGAATATTAGCATTTATTATCTGCTTACTTTCATTATCATCATTATCCCTATTATTTCTTTTGTTCCGTATTGGTTAGTCTTCGTTATTCTTGTCTTTCAGGTATTACATATTTGTTATTTTGTTCGTGTGTTATTTTGTTATTTGTTTTTCCTTGTCTTCTCTTTATTTTTCTTTTATATATGATATGGTATATTTTTTAAGTTTGGTTCTCTATTTATCTATTCATTTCTATCTCTCTGTCTCTCTGTTTCTATCTGTTTCTCTCTCTCTCTCTCTCTCCTTCTCTCTCTCTCTCTCTCTCTCTCTCTCTCTCTCTCTCTCTCTCTCTCTCTCTCTCTCTCTCTCTCTCTTTCTCTCACTCACTCTCTCTATCACCCTATACTCTCCATAACCTAACCTCATTAAATATAATCTTAACAAACATAATTATTCCTGAAACTATTAACGATTTACATAAACACCTCTATAAAGTTCTGAAAACTATAAACTATTTGTCAAAAAGCTCATATGGTAATGAATCATCTGCGTAGGTTTCGGCCAAGGATCAAATACCGTTTAGAATGATTGAATCCCTTGACATATGTTTTTGATCCTCAAGTCATTTGTTCGGGAGATTTATAGACCTAGGGGTTCAGCTGTTTATAGGGATTTTTCTGTTGCTTTGTCCCTTCGTCTTTCTTATTTTGTCTGTTCGTTTGTCTGTCTGTCTGTCCGTCTTTCTGTCCGTCTGTCTATATGTATATCTGTCAGTATGTCTGTCTGTCTCTGTCTCTGTCTCTCTCTCTGTCTCTTTCTCTCTCTCTCTCTCTTTCTCTCTCTCTCTCTCTCTCTCTCTCTCTCGCTATCTATTTATTTCTCTCTCTATCAATCTATCTATCTTGTCTGTCTATCTGGATATCTATCTATCCAGCTCCTTTTCCCTCTCTACCCCTCCTCCCTCCTTCCTTCCCTCCTTCACTCCCTCCATCTTTCCTTCTCTCTTTCTCACAGCGAATCAAAATATCCCTCTTCTAACTCACGCATGCGCACAAGGACACAAGCAATGCAGCTGCAGCGAGGGGAGAGGTGAGGGGAGTCGGAGGGGAGAGAAGGGGAGAGAAGGGGAGGGAAGGGGAGGGAAGAGGGCAGAGCAGAGGGGAGAGAGTAGACGGGAGGGGAGGAGAAAGATGAGTGAAGATAGAGGGCATAGGGGAGGGGAGAGGAGATAAGGTAAAGGGGAGAATAGAAAAGAGGGCACAGGGGAGGGGAGAGGGCATGAGATAGGGGAGAAGATTTGAGGTGAAGAAAGAGGGTAGAAGGTGGAGGGGATAAGAGAGGGGAGGGGGGGGAGAGAGGGCAGAGGGGAGAGGACAGGAAAGAGGGGAGAGGTTTAAGAGGAAGAGAAAGAAGACAGGGGAGAGGATGAAGGGGAGGAGAGAGGAGTGTCACTATATTTCCCCCTTGTCACTATATTTCCCCCTTGTCACTATATTTCCCCCTTGTCACTATATTTCCCCCTTGTCACTATATTTCCCCCTTGTCACTATATTTCCCCCTTGTCACTATATTTCCCCCTTGTCACTATATTTCCCCCTTGTCACTATATTTCCCCCTTGTCACTATATTTCCCCCTTGTCACTATATTTCCCCCTTGTCACTATATTTCCCCCTTGTCACTATATTTCCCCCTTGTCACTATATTTCCCCCTTGTCACTATATTTCCCCCTTGTCACTATATTTCCCCCTTGTCACTATATTTCCCCCTTGTCACTATATTTCCCCCTTGTCACTATATTTCCCCCTTGTCACTATATTTCCCCCTTGTCACTATATTTCCCCCTTGTCACTATATTTCCCCCTTGTCACTATATTTCCCCCTTGTCACTATATTTCCCCCTTGTCACTATATTTCCCCCTTGTCACTATATTTCCCCCTTGTCACTATATTTCCCCCTTGTCACTATATTTCCCCCTTGTCACTATATTTCCCCCTTGTCACTATATTTCCCCCTTGTCACTATATTTCCCCCTTGTCACTATATTTCCCCCTTGTCACTATATTTCCCCCTTGTCACTATATTTCCCCCTTGTCACTATATTTCCCCCTTGTCACTATATTTCCCCCTTGTCACTATATTTCCCCCTTGTCACTATATTTCCCCCTTGTCACTATATTTCCCCCTTGTCACTATATTTCCCCCTTGTCACTATATTTCCCCCTTGTCACTATATTTCCCCCTTGTCACTATATTTCCCCCTTGTCACTATATTTCCCCCTTGTCACTATATTTCCCCCTTGTCACTATATTTCCCCCTTGTCACTATATTTCCCCCTTGTCACTATATTTCCCCCTTGTCACTATATTTCCCCCTTGTCACTATATTTCCCCCTTGTCACTATATTTCCCCCTTGTCACTATATTTCCCCCTTGTCACTATATTTCCCCCTTGTCACTATATTTCCCCCTTGTCACTATATTTCCCCCTTGTCACTATATTTCCCCCTTGTCACTATATTTCCCCCTTGTCACTATATTTCCCCCTTGTCACTATATTTCCCCCTTGTCACTATATTTCCCCCTTGTCACTATATTTCCCCCTTGTCACTATATTTCCCCCTTGTCACTATATTTCCCCCTTGTCACTATATTTCCCCCTTGTCACTATATTTCCCCCTTGTCACTATATTTCCCCCTTGTCACTATATTTCCCCCTTGTCACTATATTTCCCCCTTGTCACTATATTTCCCCCTTGTCACTATATTTCCCCCTTGTCACTATATTTCCCCCTTGTCACTATATTTCCCCCTTGTCACTATATTTCCCCCTTGTCACTATATTTCCCCCTTGTCACTATATTTCCCCCTTGTCACTATATTTCCCCCTTGTCACTATATTTCCCCCTTGTCACTATATTTCCCCCTTGTCACTATATTTCCCCCTTGTCACTATATTTCCCCCTTGTCACTATATTTCCCCCTTGTCACTATATTTCCCCCTTGTCACTATATTTCCCCCTTGTCACTATATTTCCCCCTTGTCACTATATTTCCCCCTTGTCACTATATTTCCCCCTTGTCACTATATTTCCCCCTTGTCACTATATTTCCCCCTTGTCACTATATTTCCCCCTTGTCACTATATTTCCCCCTTGTCACTATATTTCCCCCTTGTCACTATATTTCCCCCTTGTCACTATATTTCCCCCTTGTCACTATATTTCCCCCTTGTCACTATATTTCCCCCTTGTCACTATATTTCCCCCTTGTCACTATATTTCCCCCTTGTCACTATATTTCCCCCTTGTCACTATATTTCCCCCTTGTCACTATATTTCCCCCTTGTCACTATATTTCCCCCTTGTCACTATATTTCCCCCTTGTCACTATATTTCACTATATATCATCATTCTTCATGCATATTTATATCTTAACATGTATCAAATTTTGTCCATCGAACTGTTTTTTATTTTCTTCTTCTTCTTCGTTTATTGTTAGTCGAAGTGAAAAGTCGAATAGGTTTTGTTTTCACAAACTATTGTTCATATTAGTGTCCACTATTTTGACTGACTTAAAAACATAAATAATTTACATATAGAATAATAAAATCGACATACACCTATAATAACACCAAACTCATTTATATAAACCC
>BOPN01004788.1:97500-100513 GCA_017312705.2 Penaeus japonicus
GGAATGATTGAATAATCCCTGAATACTGAGCTAAGATAACCATTCCCAACAAAAATAAAACATTAACCCATTGCGGATGGGTGTCATGACATACGTGGTGCTGGGGTCTTTGGCTTGACGATGGGTGCCGTGATGTACATGACGTTTGGGGATTTTGGATCTCTGTGTTTCTTTATCGTGATGTGAGTAATGAGTCAGTGATGATGAGAATTGCAATTATAATTACTGTAATTGGTGTAATATTAAGCAAAATGGGTTTCATCTAACACCCAAAACCTAGATGGCACCACTTTCTTCTAGCACCCATCCATATCTTTAAAGAGCAATGGCACACTGCAAGTTGCCGATCTCTTGTTCTAGAACAATACTGATGAAGGATGTATATGCAGAACACAAAGAGGAAGGTGACTCAAATCATGCCCAATGTCTACAATGTGCCCCTGTGCTAGTAGGGATGTCTTGTACTGTGGCACTCACAGTCATAAGCACAGGTTTCCTTCTTTTCCCTAAATCTTCATGCTATCTTCTTTGTGGATGGTTATATTTTTCATATTCATTTATGTCAGCACACGAACACGAAAAAAATGAAGTTGGTTTTTGTCCTCCCATGTGGACCTTATACTAGAATTTTCACATGGGACCTGATACTACAATTTTAGTCAACTGCAGCATTGATAGGACCTGTCACATGACATATAAATCTCTTAATGCAATAAAACACAAAAAAAACTGACAAACACAAAAATGACTCTAGGTTTACTATGAGTGACTGAAAGAGAGTGGGAAAAGTCAAGGTATGTTGCATGAAGCTCCCTTGCTCTGAAATAAAAATCCATCCTGGAGACTGGGCAAGCAAATCTACGATCGTCTGCAATGGGTTAAGTGCGGCTACCTGCAATCATAGCAGTGCATACCACAGCTCAGAGCAATTGTATTGGCAGAGGGGAACATTGCAGCCACTGTACATGGTCTGGGCGACCTTCCTTTTCCCATTCTGCCTTCACATCCTGCATCACTAGTACTTTAGACCAGGAGGTTGGCATCTGGTTGTGCGTCATCGCTCCCTGAAGTCGGGGCTCTGTTTTGGTGATAGTGAGAGTGATTATAATGATGATTACCTTCGTGAGTCACAGAGTTCACCACTCTCCCCTAACGTCAGTTGTACCATGATGACTACTGTGAAATGTCTTGAAGCCCTTTGTCAGCGCCAAAACTTGGTCGACAATGGGTTGATATGGTAGATGGAATGATTTGATTCATAGAATTGATAGATTCAGAATATTTTTTCATTGGTCAGATAAAGCAGTTTATCAACAACTGTTATCTTTCTTCTTTTCCCACAGAACACAGCATGGAAGTGATATCAGCAGAAGGCTATCGTCAGGATGGTCGAACACCGACATGTCTGAGAAGCATAAGTTGCAGATTAGGCTTGTACGACAGACCCAACGGGAGCGCATACATAGAAATGGGGAACACGAAAATACTTGCTGCTGTGTATGGCCCGAGAGAGGTGGGTGCTTAGATTTTACAAAGTTAGTTGAGAGATTATCTTTCTACATGAGTAAATGGAAAAATCATAATCTGTAGGTGATAAATCATTTAATTATCTTTATTATAATTGATTTACTATCTTCCCAGGTCCGTAACATGAACAAACAGCAGTTTGACGAATGTGTAATCCAGTGCCAGATGAGTAGAATTGCAGCCTCCCAAGGAGAACGTCTAAAACGCCCTACGGATCAGAGGACCCGAGCAATGAGTCAACATATCGCAGGCGTATTTCATGCGGCTATAAGAAAAAGCAAATATCCAGGTTCTCAGATTGACATATACCTCCAGGTAAGGAAACTCGAAGGGAAGAAATGTATTCTTACGAAAGATTTGTAATTTTGTTGTGAAATTTATCCTCTGATCACAGTTTGCATGGCGACAGGAGAGAAATTGTTCCATAATATATTATACCATTATCCTCCAGAAATTTTCATTTAGTAAAAGTTTAATGGTAGTAATTTTTTTTATATTGTGAAATGGTCATATTTTCTATGCATCACATTTATATTGCTACAAAAGGTTCTCTATCTATTGCATTTATATTGATGTAAAATGTATAACTAGTCTCAGCTTTAGATAAAAGCTAATCATTTTTGATGCCATCAGAGAGGTATAAAGAAAAAGTCAGGATATTTACAATGCAATTATAAACAGGAAGGGTTTAGAAGTTATGAAGTAGGTTAAAGAAAAATTCATCAATTGAAGAATTAGTTAAAGTATTTACAGTTTTGAATAATAGGTTACCAAAGTATTGTCTTGTGATCTGTATTTGTTTTATGTGGTCGGCATCCTCCCACGCAGGTTCTACAAGCAGATGGGGGAGTGATGTCTGCCTGCATCAACGCATCAACACTGGCCCTCATCCACGCCGGAGTGGAAGTGGTGGACTACGTAGTGTCGTGCACAGCCTCCATAAACAAACAGACTCCCATTCTAGATGTCACAAACCAGGAGACCAATTTTGGCTGCGAGCTGACTACCGCCATCCTGCCCAACAAAGGCTCCATAGTCTTCTTGGACACGGCTCACACCGTTCACCGAGATCAGTTCGAAGAAGTGATGGATCTCGCCATGGCAGGGTGCCAGCAGGTGTACGAGGCCATGCACAGGGAGGTCGAGAGCTACCTGGAGGACAAGCATGCTATTATGTCTCATAGATAAATGTTTTTTTTTTCCGTTATTTGTTTTTTTATGGAAAAGAGGTCTCTCTCTCTCTCTCTTTATGTTTCTCTTTCTGATTCTTTCTCTTTCCCTTTCTCTTTCCCTTTCTCTTTCTCTTTCTCTCTCTCTCTCTCTTCCTCTCTCTCTTTCTCTTTTTCTCTTTATCTTTATCTTTATCTTTATCTTTATCTTTCTCTCTCTCTCTCTCTCTCTCTCTCTCTCTCTCTCTCTCTCTCTTCTCTTTCTTCTTTCTCTCTCTCTCTCTCTCTCTCTCTCTCTCTCTCTCTCTCTCTCTCTC
>BOPN01004789.1:2500-12500 GCA_017312705.2 Penaeus japonicus
TACTCTTATACACATTTCAGTTGCCAAGGTTTCGTCGCTAAAGATGCTTCAACCTTTAGAATCATCCATGAGGACTTCTATGAATAATCATGCATTTTCAATTCTTTTAAAATCAAACAGGCATAAAAATGGATGTTTTAAAAATATGTTTTCCTTAAACCGATTCTTGAACTTAGTCTGTAACTGCACTTTACAAAATTTCACTACAATTACAGATTTGAGGAAAATAATAATAATAAAAAAAAAACTTATCCTAGTAAATCATAATTTAATATACATAATCAGGAAGATGAATGGCAGGCACAAATAACTGTTACATTCACAACCCACTACACAAAGAAAAAAAAAAAAATTCAATCGACCAAAATTCAAGCTGCACCTCGCCATTCAAGGTCTTTTATTACAAGTTGATCTATGCAACAATCCTCACACCGCACTCACTCCCATACTACAATGCTGTACAAGTAATATCTACACGTATTTGTTGAGTCCCCATCCTTAGGGAGCAACACGCACGCACGCACGCACGCAGCCACGCAAAGGATGGGCCACGGCTGGGAGATCTTCCGGACACGTCGCTTGAAAAATGTGAAACCCATCAACCAAGGGATACAGAGTCTTCCATTGAGGCAGGAGGGGGAGGGGGAGGGGAAGGGGAAGGGGAAGGGGAAGGGGAAGGGGAAGGGGAAGGGGAAGGGGAAGGGGAGGGGGAGGGGGAGAGGGAGAGGGAGAGGGAGAGGGAGAGGGAGAGGCAGAGGCAGGAGGGGGGGGGGAGGGGGAGGGGGAGGGGGAGACAATGATGGATGACAACGATAATCATAATTAATCAGAGGAATAATTTCAGCAGTTTTCCTGTGATTAGAATAATTTCCTCTTGAATGATACCAAAAAAAATAGATAGATAAATAATAATAACATACAAAATAGTTAAAGAAATAGCATCTCACAGGGTATATAACACATACACGTAAATAAAACTAATGGGATCACACAGACTGAAGCCCCTGTCCGCCATTTCCCTTCCGCCGTCTGAGTAGTGATGGCACCGCATCCACAATCGACGTGGCTTGATTGACATGTTTCCACTCTTCTATGTCACGCTTTGCTAATCCATACTGGTGGAATACTGTTATCATGACCTTTTCATTTGGTAAACGGTAAATGAAAAGTGTGTAAAAAAAAAGGAAATCAAGTGAAGTTAAAAAAAAAAAAGAGCACTTTACCACATAACACATCAACAGAAGCTTTTGTTATAGTAAACAAATATAACAGTATGTGGCAGCCAACAGAAAGTAGATTATAAATGGCAACTGGAAAGCGCCATTCCATGTCCATGAGTAACATAATACTTTTTTTTTATAAAGACAAACCTCACTCTTGTTTCATTAAAAAAAAAAAAAAATAGTACTCATGATACAGATAATACTCATATAAAAATGGGTGAATATAAACATTATTTCTTTTTGAGCATTATTACCCTAATATTCCTTAGTGTGAAAGGAGGTTCCTTGGAGCGTCCTTACTCGCAAGAAATGATCCTCGAGTCAGATGAAAGTGATGGAAAAAAGAAAAGCTAATGCACATAAATAAATAGAGAGATTGAACTTCTAAACCAAGAAAATCATAACTGTTAAATCATGTTAACAATATTGAATAATTTTCACTCACTCAGTTTCAAATGGAAAAAAAAAAAAAAAAAAAAAAAAAAAAAAAAAAAAAAAAAAAAAAAAAAAAAGTTGTATATATTACAAAACAATAGTAAGACACCATCAGGGTAATAGATCATATTAAAAAACTTCTGGACTGATCATATATACCTTGCTTGAGCTTGTAAGATGTACACACTACAAATGTCAACAAACAAAAATACGAGAAGCAGCGTGATTGAACCAGCTGCGACAATGAAAATCATGTGAGGTAGTCGGTGTATATCATGGCTAAACTCAACATCCTTGCATCTGTTAATTTTCATTTTCATTTTCCCTCTCGTCTCCTCTCCTTTCTTTTCTTCTCTTTTCTTTCTTGTATTTTCTGTTCATCTTTAAAAGAGGGAGTTGCAATCAGTTCATTTCTGTTTCTTCTTTTCCGTTTCCCTATTCGTATTAAGAAAAAGAAATCTTGTTATCTCCTATTTCTTTCTTTTTCTCTCTTTTGCACGTTCATTATCTCTCTCTCGTAATTTCTTCTTAGCTGAAAGAACTGTGACTACAAGAATACCATACGACATTGAGGATACTTTTCTGCTGTTTTTTCCTCTCTTTTTTCTTTCCCCGTAATGTAATAGGTATACACATTACCATGTAAATCTAAATACATCCCTCATAATGGTATAATCAAGCTGGACTATAGAGAAGAACATCATGATCACACACACACAATATATGAAAAAAAAAGAAAAAAAAAAGGGGGGGGAAACCTGTGCTTCCCACAGCACTTTTAGGAATTAGTTTCTTCGACGGCCCATACACAGTCTCGTCATCTTGTTCCGACCTTCGACGTATGTAGTATAGGCAAGAGAGAGACCGACGCAGAGCTGCATTTCTATAAAAGTGTGAGCACCTTTGAAAGTGATTACCCTCACGCAGCCTCGAATCGAAGTGCACGCGTCGCCGAGCAGGCAGCTTGAAGAACCACCTCGCTGTGCCGCCTCGTCTGGCATCACTTCCAGAAACATCACAGTCTTTCTGAATCCTGGTCTGGTGGTGTTACAGTGATCTTCCTGATTCACAGCAAGAAATTCAAATTAAAAATTAAGAATAATAGCATTCTCTTTTCTTTTTTTTTTTTCCTGAATATCTTAATATCAAATTTAAATTACATTGCACATAAAAATTCACTTGAAGTCTTTACAGACACCATCATTTGAATGGTGAAACTTCAAAAAACCTCCAACTAAAGGGTTATATCTTTAAAAAAAATGTTAAAACACTGAGAACAGAAAGGAATACTTTTCATTCACTTCTAACACAGTTAACAGTTAAAATCATCAGCTACATTTGGTAAAAAAAAAAAAAAAATAAAATAAAAAAAATAAAAAAAAAATGCATTGGCTGATGATCATAAACCAAGGGAAAACTAAAAGCACTTGTGTACACTGTAATTCCTGAGAGCAAGGGTTGAGAGTCCCGAGCCAAATTCCCGGGCATCAATTAGGAACCAGAGGAGAGAGGCAAAGGAATGCTCCTCATTACAATTTTTTTTTTCTTTCTTTTTTCAGAAAAGAATGCTATCTTTTCCCCTACGATATAAAGACACCCCTTAGATGCAGATTTCCTCTGGCTGATAATTGATGCGCAGAAATTAAACCCTGGTACTACAAGAGACCATCTGACGAAACATTATCTGAATATACAAAAAATCTGCACTAATGTTATCACAATATTCAACCCTTCTTACATAGCATTGGTAATTCTTTCTTCCTGTAAACTGGAAATCGTTTCATAAAATCCAGTTCTTTGAAGTCGGCCTAATTATTAAGGTATCCGCAGGCAGACATCCAGATTGATGTCATTCCAAGCCAATTAATACCGTTGTCTCTTTCTTCTTTTCCGGTTTTCATTTCTTCAAGTAAGGGTTCTTCCTTACTGATCACATTAGGCAGAATCTTCACATATGATCGTCAACCTTGAAGGCTTCGGCTACCTTTCAAATGTCAGCAGCGGGCTCGGGGCAAGGAGCCCAGGCGAAAAAAGAGATCATGGTGCGTTGAGCTTTGAGGGTGTCCGAAGTTACGCTGGGTCACTTCTCCGTCCGTGAGACCTTTGGGAAAATCTTCGTCCTTGTCGCTTGCTTGTTATCCACAGCCCAAGGGGATGATGCATTCACTCTAGTACCCAGCAGTCAATACATGTATATGGTAGGGGGACGAGGCCGTATCACACACACACACACATTACCCTTAGTGTACATGGCAGTGATTTGTCTGACTAAGGAACTGGCACATGAAGCCTCTAACACACTTTCTCATGTGAGCCTTTTTCCGTCTCTCTTTCTGTTCACAGTCGCGTATCAACTCAATGAGACTTTTTCTTATCAATATTTCACTGCTCCCACAAAATACTCTTGTGATCCTGGGTACGTCTTCACAGAATCAGTCAAAACTCTAAATCTACACTCGCCTCTGAACAGTCAATTCACTGACCTTGTCATTTCTCCAGTCCTTCCCTCTTTTTTATTTTTTATTTTTTTTATTTTTTACTAGTGAGCCCTTCCATGAAATCAGATTCTATGGAAAATGGTGAATACATGATATGAAAGTAATAAATCAATGATAAAAAAAAATAATAATAATAATGATCCCACCCTATAATCCACAAAGGACTGGACCGTGTGCAGACATCCAATAGCAATGGTAAATGCTTATACTCTGATATACGATTGTCTGCGTACTTATAACAATCTTATGCCAAATGCAAGGAAACAGACTTTACCATCTTGCTATGGACCAGTCTCAACTGCTTAAGAACCTTGAGCTCTCTCTCTCACTTTCATACAAGTGTATTTCGATTCACACGACCTGCTTCTCCGTATGCTCTTTCACAGGCATGTCTAAGGGGCACTAAGTTCTTTGACGCTAGTGTTTGGCGTCCTGTCAATCCCACTGGTGTGGGGAAGGCGGGAGCTCCGAAGGATGAGCAACTGTCGAGCTGAAAGACAAAACAAAAGCATTTCAATAATCTGAAAACTTTCCTATAACATTATTGGATATTATGTTTAATAAGTATCTGTTACTTTTCTCTTCAAGACACTATCTTCAGCAATTTTCTTTTTGCAAAATCTAGAAGATAACAGACAAATTATATATTCACTACAGTCATTTTTTTTTTTCTTTCTTTTTCTAAAATCATTACTGAATATCAACGAGCATTCCTTAAGTAAAACCAATTTCATCTGTTACTTCTATTCTTTTTTTCCTGCATGCACTTTATTAACAAAAAATTAAGTATATACAGAAGGAGTAGACAGGGTGTAAAGTAGAATCATTTCAAAAGTTTCACTACAATAGACTGCAAATGAGCAAATTACAAAGGGGAAAAAGATTGGCTCCTTATCAATTACACAATTTCAAATCAACTATTTCCAAAAGGCCCGACCAACCAGCCTGTAAATGCATTTACTTGAAACCTAAAACAGTGTATTTACAAGAGGCTGAAGCTTGTCCTAGTGATGTAATCAAACACGCAATCATTTGCAATACTTTTATTTACAGATGACAAGATGTTACATATAAAAAATACCCATCATTCAATGATGACGTGAAAAGCACTAGGTTTCCAGAGAAGAGTTTGCTACTCGGTAAAAACAGATTTCCTTTACAAAACATGAATCATGACTAGAGGGTAGAGACACTGGGGAACCAGAACTTCTACTGGCAGCAATGCAAGCAATCGCTGTTCAACTGTTATCCTTTGAATTAACATTATGTCAAATGTAACTGGTAAAGTTATAAATTTCGGGTTATTTCAGCATTCTCAAATTCGGGGGAAATGATTAAAAAAAAGAGGAATAATTTCCGTACAGAATGTTAGTCCATATATCACAAGGAATAAGAAGACTTCTATGACGATTCAGGACATCAAATATCATGAGAAAGTCATAATATTCAACTTTATAAATGGGCTGAGTTAATGACCATGCTATATACAACAGACTCATCAATCACAATGCCAGATAGTCAACTGGTGAGCAGAGCAACCATACAGTCACCACCACGAAATGAGTTAGTCTACTGATCTGTGTCTCATTCCAATGGGAGTTAAGGGAATTGTGAACAAGAGGTAATGCTATATATATATATATATAAAACCTTATTCTAGATTAGAGTTTGTCATTCCTCTCGAAATAATACGGGGAAACACTACATACATCTGAAATGCTCTGATTCAGGTTTTTGCCGCAATATATTGAATTTCCTCTTCATATGCCAGGGAGATCTACAACTTCGTCAAATAAGGAATCTTTTAAATCTTGAAATAATGCAAGGAAAATGTATCTCAAACTGAAGGATGCAACTTATCACAGCCAAACACTGCTTCTAAAAAATAAATATATAAAACAAATAACCTGCAGTCAACCCCTGACAAAAAAATAAAAAAATAAATAAATAAATAAACTAAAAAGATAAACAGCCCTGACAAAAAAACAAAGGGAAAAACAAAAAAACGATAATATACTCGATGCAAAAATTAATCACACAAATCTACCCCCCATTTTCCTTTTTCGACTCGCTAATATAGGAGCTTTTAAAAGGACAATATCCAAATGCCAAACTAAAAAAAAAAATTCACACTCAAAGTCAAGAGACGAAACAAAGCCTTCTCGAGATCACCCTTCACATACTCTAAACCCGCCCGGCTTGTTTCCCTCGTGTAAACTCTACCCAGAAAATCATTCGTGAAAACAAAAGCCATGCAAACTAACTTTAAAAAATTAAACGAAAATCAAAGTTACACAAAGTTAAGGAAGTTGATCCAATTTTCATCTTGCACTATTCTTTCCTTTTTCTTATCTTTTCTTATCTTTCCTTTGTAGGACGTTAAGACTCGGCCGGGCATAATAAGCCCATGCAATAGGGACAAGTTCGCACAACTTCCCCGGCACTGGCAGTTCAGAAATTCAAAATACTATTACAGAAATCTTAAAATAAGTAACATTTATAATTCTTCCTTCAAACATTCTTCATTCTTTTTTTTTTTTCTTTTTTCTTTTTTTTTGTAATTACAGTAAAAAGCATTCAATTTGGAATTCTTTAGACGCATGTGATGTCTAACAATCTTAATTTCTAAGTTTCTTTGTGTTTGCTCTTGTGAAATCCGTCAGTCAGCTGGTCAGTCAATCAATCAATCACTCAATCCGTTGATTAATCACGCTACCAATCATTCAAAGAAACAATCAAAGAGATGATCAACCAACCAACCGATCGATCAAACATTCAACCAGTCGAGCAATTTGTCAGTCAACCACCCACGCAATCCATCGGTTGGCTGAGCAACCGTTCACATCCAATCCATCTCTTGCTCAGAGCTAGTGCAGTTGTCGCAATCCCACGCAAACGTGTCTCTACGGGTGTGTGAATGTGAGTAAATGTGTGATTCTCAGTTCCTATTCAATATTTGTGGAAACACAAATAGGCCAGAGGATGTGCGCGAATACGTGAGTGCATGTGCGTCAATACTGTATACTGTAGGTGAGTGCATGTGCGCCAGTGAGGGGGATGTGCATGTGCGCCTGTGTGGGGAGGTGCATTATTATGTGTGTGCGTAATGTTAGTATTTGCATGGGCGCTTGTGACTCGAAACTAGATATATAATAAAGCAGGTGTGCGCACACATACATTTATGTGAGTAATTAACAAGAATGATACAGCTTTTTTTTTCACAGGATATTTACTGTGGTATTACAAGAAATTTTACGTTTACCACAGTAAGTATAACAGAGAAACCACCTTCAATATCATCCTTAGGTTATGCTACTTTGCTTTTAACATTTCTTTCTTCTTTGCAACTACTACCTATAATTCCCTCCTTACAAATGTCAACTGTTCAAATAATATCAGTTATCTTAACAATAAAAGAACAAAAACATCATCCATACATCATGAACAACTTTCTGCTCTACTAGTGGTCACCATATCAATTTCTCTTCTCTCTCTTTTTTTTCTTATTTTGTCTCTATTATCAACTCCACATGCAACCTTTACAAACTTCTACAAGACTAAACCACTGCCAAGAGTTAACCCTATACCTGAAGACTTTACACATACAAAACTTGATAGATACACAGCTACTAGCCGAGACAGGCATCTCTACTACAGGAAAGAATAAATGTAATGAAAGTCTCAAAAAAACTACTACTTTCTTTTTTTTTTTTTTTTGTTTGTTGGTTTGTTTGTTTCATAGAGCTCATGCCTAAGAGAAAATCTACTCAGAGGGAAGTGTCCTACATATATATATCTCGTAATGAGAGAGAAGCTCAAGCTAACCTGGCAAAGCTCTTGTAAGCAGCAGACATGGGGTTGATACATAGAGGTACACGATCACGCGCCAGGTGGCTCAGGATGAACTTGTGCAACCGATCCTTCACTTGTGACATGGAGTGGAGCTGCAATGGTGGGAGAAGATTAGCAACGGAGATCTCACAGGAGTCCTTATAATTATCTTAAAGCGGGTTTTCATCAAGTATTGACTCTTGCAATATTCAGGTTTCAGTTCTTGATACTATTCAGTTAAATATTACTAATGAATTCACAAGTCAATTAATTAGGCCATGCAAAAAAAAAAAGAAGCTTATAAAGACATGACTCTCCAAGAGATCAAAGACGAGAAATCCTTGCATGACACCAACCTCGTTTTCCCAAGTATCGTCAAATGCATGAGGGGCCGTCGGTTCAAAGTCGTGTGTGTACTGTCGCCCTCCGCAGTTTGTGGAAGCACAGCAAGTACACATACAAGAGTGATACCGTAGTCGGCCTTCATCTAGGTAGGGGTGTGCAAGCGCTTCAGTCACAGTCAATCGTTTATCCTGGAAAGCAAAGGAAGACGTGAATATTAAATAAGTTTTGGTAAATCTATCTGGGCAAAATTATAGACGTCGGATATTCATGCTCATATCTATGCTTCGATTAGTTCAATACATGGATGGATCTAGCATTTAATTAACATACTATGACATCTAAAAACAGCAGTAAATAACAAGCCAATTTTCTTTTCCATTCTGCCATTAAAATTAATCTATACACAAATGCACATCACAGAATAAAAATGTCTCTAAAAAAAAGCACACTTTTTTTTCTAAATTCCTATTACTGTTATCATAGGTATCACAACAATGTTACTATAATAAGGTAATGATAACATTAGTACCAACAGTAATAGTAACAGAAATAAAATGTTCTTTTCCCTGAAAATTCCAGGAAATGAGTACAGGTACGGTCAGGTAGGCCTACTAATTGACTCTTCGGTGGAACCATCCACGTGTAAAAAAAAAAAAAAAAAAAAAAAAAAATCATAAAACTAAACCATAGTGGAAGGTGGTTGTTCCCACCGTCAACGGATTAACCAACCCAAACCAAACCAAACCCGAACCAGAATCCAAACCTGAACCCGAATCCAATCCCGAATTCGAACCCGAACCCGAATCGGAACCCGAAATCGAATCCGAACCCGAATCGGAACCTGAACCCGAATCAGAATCAGAATCAGAATCGGAACCCGAACCAGAATCGGAACCCGAACCCGAACCCAAATCCGACTCGAGCCTCGGAACCTACCGGGTCAAAGGCGAGCATCTGTGTGAGTAAGTGGACGGCCTCGTGGGTAGCGTGGGACGAGAGGGTGTAGAGCGCAGGGAGGGCGGGAGGTTTCGAGGGTCGCCGCAGCATGTGGGTCACAGCGCCTTCGCAAGCGTATTTCATGTCTTCTAAGTTTGGTGTTCCCAGCAGGTCTGTTATTCGCTCGAGCTGAGGGAAGGAGAAGAAGAAAATAGAGAGGCGTTGATTAAGGCTCGTCTAAGTCCCCCCGCTCGCCGTTTCCGCACCCGAGCTACTTCGGAAAATACGAAATACTACGAGCGAGGGACAATATACCACTTCAGCATTACTTTAAAACCTCCCAGAACAAAAAACCGAGACAGTATTTATATAAGAACCTCCCAGAACAAAATACCGAGAGAGAACATCATACCAGAACTTCGCACAACAAAAAACCGAGAGCATTTTTTAATTGTTTCCCCCCTCAGCACCTCGGAGGACCTACCTGCTGTACAGGACTCTGCGCCTGGAAGAGAATGCGGCGCCCTAAGAGCTCGCCGAAAATGCAGCCGACAGACCAGACGTCGACCGCCTGGGTGTAATGGCGGGCCCCCATCAGGAGCTCCGGGGCTCTGTAGTACTGCGTGACCACCTCCTGCGTCATGTGCTTGCTCTCGTCCGGCTCCTCCACGCGGGCCAGGCCGAAATCACAGATCTGGAAAAGGTTCGAGGCGTGAGTTCGAGGCTGGATTG
>BOPN01004789.1:27500-30000 GCA_017312705.2 Penaeus japonicus
GTCTCGCATATTCTTTAAAAAAAAGGGGGGGAGAAGGGGGAGGGGGGGGGGATACGCCCTTGTGTGAACTCGGAAACGTTTTAATCTCGGCATCGCTTCGTGTCTCAATGCGTCTGACATAATAATTCGTCTCGCATATTCTTTAAAAAAAAGGGGGGAGGGGGAGGGGGGAGGTGGGCGGGATAAATCCACATTTTTCATCCGCTGCGGAGGAAATGCCCCTTGCGAGGAAGGCTCCACAGAAGCGTCCGTTGCGGGTCAAGAACAGGAAGTTGCTTCTTAAATGAGCCGTCAGCGCGACCGCCGGTGGTTAGAGAGACATCCTTCAACACACAAACACTGATGAGGACGTGGTGGAGCGCGTGCCAGAGTCCTTCTCCCTCCCTCTCTTCCTTCTTCCCTTTCTCCCTCACTTCCCTTCCTCTCTCTCTCTTTCCCTCCCACCATCCCTCAGTCTCCCTTTCTTTTCTCTCCCCTCCCTCCCTCCCTTCCCTCCCTCCCTCCCTTCCTCCTCCTCCTTCCCTCCTTCCTTCCTTCCTTCCCTCCCTCCTTCCTTCCTTCCTTCCTTCCTTCCTTCCTTCCTTCCTTCCCTCCTTCCTTCCCTCCTTCCTTCCTTCCTTCCTTCCCTCCCTCCCTCCCTCCCTCCTTCCTTCCTTCCTTCCCTCCCTCCCTCCCTCCCTCCCTCCCTCCCTCCCTCCCTCCCTCCCTCCCTCCCTCCCTCCCTCCCTCCTTCCTTCCCTTCCTTCCTTCCCTCCTCCTCTCCATCCCTTTCCCTCTCCTTCTCCTCCTCTCTCCTCCCCCCCCCCCCCCCCCCAAGACCACGGCCCCTTTGTCACGGACAGTCGCAGCAGTCAGCGTTGAGCGAGCACGCGCGCGCGCACGCTCCCCCCGGGGTGAAGGATGCGGGAGGAGGAAAGGAGAGGAGAGGAGAGGAGAGCACAGAGCCTCATCCTGTTTCCCGATCTGCTTCTCAGAGGCTGTGAGAGGACTACTTGCTGTCACAGGATCCGCTTCTGAGAGGACTACTCAGCCTCCCCCCCCCCCCCCCCCCCCCCACCGGTAATCCCCCCCCCCCCCCATCCCCCCGGTCCCGCGCTAGGATCTGCTCCTGCTGGATGGGTCAGCAGCGGGCGAGGATGTCCGTCCGACGTCGCTGTCTGTGTGTCTGTCTGTCTGCCTGTCTGTCAGTTGGCCTTCCTGTCTGTGTCTGTCAGTTGGCCTTCCTGTCTGTCTGTCAGTTGGCCTTCCTGCCTGTCTGTCTGTCTGTCAGTTGGCCTTCCTGTCTGTCTGTCTGTCAGTTGGCCTTCCTGTCTGTCTGTCTGTCAGTTGGCCTTCCTGTCTGTCTGTCTGTCTGTCAGTTGGCCTTCCTGTCTGTCTGTCTGTCTGTCAGTTGGCCTTCCTGTCTGTCTGTCTGTCAGTTGGCCTTCCTGTCAGTTCCTGTCGCCCCGAGAGCAGCCGTGAGCACACAAATAGGTGCGGATAGTCGTCGAGTGCTATATCAATCACGTGTGCATAAATTCATGTATGTATATATGCAATCACGCGTGCATGCATGGCCGCACCTGCAGCATGTATGCATGCATGTATGTATGTATGTATGTATGACTAAATGAATCAGTGAACGCACGTATGCAGTGGACCTCGCACGCATTTCCGATTGCATGTGTGCATTTACAGGTATGTTGCGAATGGTGACTCCTAATTTCCCCTTCCCTTCTCCCTTCTCCCTCCTCCTCCTTTTCCCTTCTTCTCATTTTTCACTTTTCCCTTTCATCCTTTTTCCCTTTTCCCTTCCCCTTTCCCTTTCCCCTTTCCCCCTCCCCTTCCTCTTCCCCCTTTTCCCCTCCCCCTTTCCCTTTCCCTTTTCTCTTTACCCTCTACCTTTCCCTTTTCCCTTTACCCTCCCCCTTTCCCTTTCCCCCCTTCCCCCTTCCCCTTTTTCCTTTTCCCTTCCCCTTCCCCTTCCCCTGCCCGAAAACCCACGTGCCCCAACACGCGCAGTCACGCCCAGATGAGTGTGATTCCTTCCCGCCAGGCGCCGCCCGCGCTCTTCCTCGAGCGCAGCAGCCTCTCTCTCTCCTGCGGGGGGCGAGAGGGGCGCAGGGGGGGAAAGGGGGATGATGGGGGGGAGGGGAGGGGGGGCAATAGCAACAGGACACGCAGGACACGCGAAGGCGGGCACACAGATGGCGACGAAGGTGTCCAAAGGCGCGTGGCCTACCTAGCCTACCTAGCTTAGCCTGCCCAGCCAGCCTGCCTCATCCTCGAGCTTCATCACCTTTAAGTTCGGAGGGCACGACGAGGCCAGCGCTGTGCACCAGGCGGGGCTCCCTCGCCTGCTGCGGCGGGGGGCGTGGTGGTGGTGGGGGCGCTCGCTCGCTCGTTCGCCCTCGCCCTCCTTCGCCCTCTCTCCCTCCCTCCTTAACCCTTCTCATTTTCCCTCTTACTCTCACCCTCTTTCTCTTTCTCTTTCCCCCTCTCCCTCACCCTCACCATCTCC
>BOPN01004789.1:45000-47500 GCA_017312705.2 Penaeus japonicus
TGAATATGTTGATGCTTCTAATACATGTGACCGGCTGAGCAATAATATGCAATATTGTGCAACTTGGCAGAAACACTGACGAGACCATATTTGCAGATGGGCAAACGTTTAAACATGGTTAAATATACAATTTAAGGAAGGAGGGGGCGGGGGTGGATGGGGGTGGATGGGGGGAGGGGGGGAGGTTAGAGTGAATGTTCACAGATTCGAAACGTAATCACGTACATATCAAAAGAAAGATACAATAAGAATAGATTAAAAAGAAGTTTCGGGCATACTGGCTTGACTAAATTAGACGTGACTAACTTAACGTATCAAGGAGACAGACTAATCGAACCTAACCTAAACTAACCTCCCATACAATCACAACCACACGCACACGCGCGCACATACACATACACACACACATACACACACACACACACACACACACACACACACACACACACACACACACACACACACACACACACACACACACACACACACACACACACACACACACACACACACACACACACACACACACACACACACACACACACGCCCACAAACACAAACCAACCCACAGCCCTCAACGCCCATCTCCCTACACCCCACCCACCCCCTCTACACACGCCCACACCCTTTGCGACGGCGACTGTACCCAAGGAATGCCCGGCGGTGCACCGTCATTTCCTTTCGGCGCCCTCGAGGTCAGTCAGCGTGGGCGGTATGGGCGCGGGCGGCTAGAACGTGGGCGTGGTTCTCGTCCTAACCAATGATTCAAGAGGCAGAGAGGGTTTCCGGAGAGGGTTTCCAGAGAGGGTTTCTAGAGAGGGTTTCCGGGCAGAAGAGAAAGGAAGCGGCGCCGGGCGAGGAAGAGGACCCAGCAGGATTCGCCAACGACATACCAAGATACCATCAAGAACTCTTTCAAAGAGGATATTTCTGGTCAATATATTATATATGAATGAATAAATAATCAATAAATCACACACACACAAATCATGATCATTATCATCATTATCATTATTTTCCTCCTTCTCCTTCTCTTCTCCTCCTCCTCCTTCTCTTCTCCTCCTCCTCCTTCTCTTCTCCTCCTTCTCATTCTCTTCCCAAATAAAATAAACGGACGGACAATCAAAGTAAGAATAACCCCTCCCACTCAAATATAAAATATATAACTAATAAAAATAAAGTAACAATAAAAGTAATAACCATAACGATAGTCAAGGTAATTCATGAAAATAATAATAATAAAAATAATCGTTGAAAATAATAATAATAAAAATAATCGCTGAAAATAATGAAAAAAACACCTGCAATTTTCCTCTCAATCAAACCTGTTTCCTAGACACTTGTCACCTGTC
Source organism: Penaeus japonicus (assembly GCA_017312705.2). NCBI lineage: Eukaryota > Metazoa > Arthropoda > Malacostraca > Decapoda > Penaeidae > Penaeus > Penaeus japonicus. The sequence goes on from BOPN01004789.1 coordinate 46,353, forward strand.
CTCCCTGCCACCGATTGACAACATTGACAACTATGACAACACTGAACAGCATTCCTTCAACTCGCCGTCCCTTCATCTTCATTCCCCCCTCCCCTCCCCTCCCCTCCCCTTCCCTCCCCCTCTCCCTTCCCTTCCCCTTCTCTCCTCCTCCCCTCCCTTCCCCACTCACCACCCCTCACCCCTCACCCCTCACCCCTCACCCCTCACCTGCCCTCCCCTCCCCTCCCCTCCCTTCCCCACTCACCACCCCTCCCTTCCTTTCCCCTCCCCTCCTCCTCCCCTCCCTCCCCTCCCCCTTCCCCACTCACCTCCCCCACCATCTCTATCGTGCATGTGATCTCGGTCGTCTGCATTCCACAGCTGATCGCACCCACCCCTATCCCACCCCTACCCCACCCCACCCCTACCCCACCCCTATCTCCCGGCACCTCCGCCCTCGATGTAAACAATGACGGTTTCTTTCCCTTCGACTTCGACTTCGACTTCGACTTCGACTTCGACTTCGACTTCGACTTCGACTTCGACTTCGACTTCGACTTCGACTTCGACTTCGACTTCGACTTCGACTTCGACTTCGACTTCGACTTCGACTTCGACTTCGACTTCGACTTCGACTTCGCCGCCGCCTCCTCCTCCTCCTCCTCCTCCTCCTCCTCCTACTCCTCCTCCTCCTCCTCCTCCTCCTACTCCTCCTACTCCTCCTACTCCGCCTCCCACCTGTCACCCACGCCCTCATGACCCTGAAGAGCTTCTCGTCCCTCAAGCTCCATCCAAGCTCCCTTCAAAGCGGCGGGCTTTCAGGGCGTCACCTGGCCGACGTCGGGAGCTCTCGCGGGGAGGGGGAGGGGATAAGGAGGGGGAAAAGGGGAGCTCTCGCGGGGAGGGGGAGGGGGAGAGGAGGGGGAGAGGAGGGGGAGAGGAGGGGGGAAGGGGGAGGGGGTAAGGAGGGGGGAAGGGATTAGGGAGGGAAGAGGAAGGAGGAGGAGGAGGGGTGAACAAGGTGGGGAAGGAGAGACAGGAGGAGGAGGAGAGAAAGAGGGAAAGGAATGGAGGGAAGGAGAGGGAGAGGGAGAGGGAGGAGGAGGGATGAGGACAAGAGGGAGAGCAATAGTGTGAGCAAGAGCGAGAGAAAGAGCAAGAACGAAAGA
>BOPN01004789.1:67500-70000 GCA_017312705.2 Penaeus japonicus
AAAAAAATATAATAAAAAATAAATAAAAAAATGTAAATACGTATACACATGAAAGGGCGGACGGGGGTTGGGGGGGTGGGGGGGGCTGAAACAACGCGTAGACCGAGACGTTTTATTTGAATTGAAAGTATATATTCTCTCTCTCTCTCTCTCTCTCTCTCTCTCTCTCTCTCTCTCTCTCTCTCTCTCTCTCTCTCTCTCTCTCTCTCTTTCTCTCTCTCTCTCTCATATTCAGTCTCGCTATCCTTTTATCAATCTCCCTCCCTCTCCTTTGTTTCTCTTCCACTCCCATTCTCTCCCACCCTCTCCTACTTCTTCTCCCTCTCCATCTCCCTCTCCATCACCCTCTCCCTCTCCCTCTCCCCCTCCCTCTCCCTCTCTCTCTAGTCTCTTATCCTTTTTATCAATCTCCCTCCCTCTTCTTTGTTTCTCTTCCACTCCCAATCTCTCCCACCCTCTCCTCCTACTTCTTCTTCTTCTCCCTCTCCCTCTCCCTCTCCCTCTCCCTCTTCCTCTTCCTCCCTCTCCTCTCCTCTCCTCTCCTCTCCCTCTCCTTCTCCCCCTCCCTCTCCCCCTCTCCCTCCCTCTCCCCCTCCCTTCCCCACACCGCCTCTTGCCCTCTTCCTCCCCCCCCGACAGCCGACGAGGGCGCCTAGCCACATATCCTCAGCCGAAAGGGGCACCGAAGGAGGCAGTCATTTGCAGGAGATTTACGACGCATCCTGGGCAAAGCAGGGCACAGGGGGCACGCTATCTGCTACAAGAGCCACCCCCGTGTCCCTGCGCGTGCGTGCGTGCGTAAGTGAGTGCGTACAAAGCGTCTGAGGGATGCAGTGTGAATGCGCGTGCAAACCCAGACGTGAATGGCGGCTCTGTGGCTCGTGTACCCCCCATCTCCCTTTCCACGTGAGAGAGAGAGAGAGAGAGAGGAAGAGAGAGATAGAGATAGAGAGAGAGAGAGAGAGAGAGAGAGAGAGAGAGAGAGAGAGAGAGAGAGAGAGAGAGAGAGAGAGAGAGAGAGAGAGAGAGAGAGAGAGAGAGAGAGAAATAGACAGATTGATAGAGATAGAGATAGAGAGGGAGAGGGGGAGGGAGAGAGGGAGAGGGAGAGGGATAGAGGGATAGAGGGATAGAGACAGAGAGATAGAGATAGATAAATAGATACATTGATAGAGATAGAGAGAGCGAGCGAGAGAGCGAGCGGGGCGCGAATGCTCCCGTAGAGCTTTGTTTACCCTCGCGATGCCACCGGGCGAGGAGGGCGCTGCCGGGCGGGCCAGCTGCCTGCTCCCACCCTGCCCATTAATTAGCGGGTCTGCACCCTGGGCCTCCCTCACCTCGCCTTACCTCGCCGTCGCCGCCGTAGCCTCTCTCTTCCTTCCGATCGAAATCGCGGTCGGCGAAAGGCACCGAGCCCGATAAACGCTAACACCACCCCTCCTCCCCTTCCCCCCCCCCATTCCCCCTCCCCTCTCTTATCGCCCTCGTACATCGACGCGCCACTCCTGACGACTCTCAGCCGTCGGCCGTTTACGAGGCGCGCACACGGCGGAGTGCTGAGTTCTCTCTGCCACCCCGCCCCCCTTCTTCCTCCTTCCTCCTCCTCCTTCTCCCCTCTCTCCTCTCTCCCCTCTCTCTTCTTCATCTTCATCCTAATCATCTCCCTCTCCCTCTCCCTCTCCCCTCCTCCTCTTCCTCTCCCCTCTTTCCTCTCTTCTCCTCCTCCTCCTCCTCCTCCTCCTCCTCCTCCTCCTCCTCCTCCTCCTCCTCCTCCTCCTCCTCCTCCTCCTCCTCCTCCTCCTCCTCCTCCCTCCGCGCCCACCATCCGTATCTGGGCGACGGCGGGCTACGCGCTGGCAAGTGGCCCAGGTTTCCTCTCCTAACGCCCACAGCCTCCCTTCCTCTCGGGCGGCTCTCTCTTGGTCTCCGCAGGACCCGCACCCAAGACACCAACACGAATACACGAACGACTGCTCCCAAGACACAAAGACACTTCCCAAGACACTCCGAATATACAAACGGGGCACTCCCAAAACCCAAAGACACTCCCAGGACACAAACGATCACTTCCAAGACAGTCAAAACACACACACACACACACACACACACACACACACACACACACACACACACACACGATCACTCCTAACAACACACCCTCACTCAAGACGCACGGACAACAAACGAGCACTCCGAAGACAACAAAGACAGTCCAGAGACACGAACGAGCACTCCGAAGACAACAAAGACAGTCCAGAGACACGAACGAGCATTCCCAAGACAACAAAGACAGTCCAGAGACACGAACGAGCACTCCGAAGACAACAAAGACAGCCCAGAGACAACAAACGAGCGGTTCCGGACGAGACTAATCCCCGATAGATCTTAAGCTCATCAACGCGACGTCGAGGCGGCACTCAACACGGTGCCAAACGCTGCCCGACACTTGTTGGTAACAAATATCCTCCAGAGCTTGGGAGAAAAGTTGCCTTTCCTCGTC
>BOPN01004789.1:77500-82500 GCA_017312705.2 Penaeus japonicus
ATGAGAGAGAGAGAGAGAGAGAGAGAGAGAGAGAGAGAGAGAGAGAGAGAGAGAGAGAGAGAGAATGAGAGAGAGAATGAGAGAGAGAATGAGAGAGAGAGAGAGAGAGAGAGAGAGAGAGAGAATGAGAGAGAGAGAGAGAGAGAGAGAGAGAGAGAGAGAGAGAGAGAGAGAGAGAGAGAGAGAGAGAGAGAGAGAGAGAGAGAGAGAGAGAGAGATAGAGAGAGAGAGAGAGAGAGAGAGAGAGAGAGAGAGAGAGAGAGAGAGAGAGAGAGAGAGAGAGAGAGAGAGAGAGAGAGAGGAAGAGAGAAAGAGAGAAGAGTGTGCTGTTCGATAAATACTCTATCATCTATATAGACAGATGTCAACAGACAGACAGACTGAATACCAAATGATACAGAAACAGAGACACAAACGCATACTCAGAAGCGCTTGCACACACGCAATCACGCACATGCAACTACACACACACACACACACACACAAACGCATACAGAAACGCACACAAAATATCACGTACATACATCATATATCATTCACTTTCCACTTTTAACCCACACATAAATATTCATACATGCAGTTGTCTACATACATACATACTGATGGAGGTAGATATAACCCCACCACCCCCCACCCCCCGCTAAAAAAAGAAAAAAAAGAAAAAAAAATCCAACTTCGAAATGACGACTCCCGCTCTTCGCACTAAAATAATAATAAATAAAAAAATAAAAAAATCATATAAATAAAAATAAAAATGATATAAAAAGAGCCGCTGTTACGACTCCGCTGGGTGGGACGACCTTCTGGCAAATGCGGTCGTTTTAGTCGTGAAATCTGCCTCGTGTAACATGGCCGTGCGTCTTGTTATATACGTAGAGATAATGACTGTAATCTTTTCTGAACACATATCATGCGTCCGTCCGCAAGTACATATATACATACGCACATACATACATACATACAAACTTGTATACAAACATACAAACATACATACATACATACATACATACAAGCTTACATACAAACATACATACATACCAACATACACACATAAATACACACATACAAACATACAAACACACATACAAACATACACACATACATAAATACATACATATATACATACATACATACATGCATATATACACATAAACATTTAAATGCTACATGATGTAAAAGGTAATAAACAAAGCTCTGCATGAATTAAACTTGCTACTCCTCGCCTTTCGTATTCGTTTTTTTCCTTCATTCATACGAATTCGCTGTCATCACCCTTCCCCTTTCCTCCTTTCCCCTTCCCCTTCCCCTTCCCCTTCTCCCTTCTCCTTCCCTTCCATTCCCCCATCCTCCTTTCCCATTCTCCCTTCTCCTTCCCTTCCTTTTCCCCTTCCCCTTCCCCTCCCCCTTCCTCCTTCTCCTCCCCCTTCCCCTTCCCCTTCCCCTTCCCTTTCCCTTTCCCCTTCCCCTTCCCTTTCCCTTTCCCCTTCTCCCTTCCCCTTCCCCTCCCCCTACTCCCATCAATCACGCAGACAACACACCCGTATAAACAATCACCCCACCTCCACTCTCTCTCTCTCTCTCTCTCTCTCTCTCTCTCTCTCTCTCTCTCTCTCTCTCTCTCTCTCTCTCTCATCAATTTTACCTCCTTCCCTCTCTCCACCAACCATCCACCTCACCCCCCTCCTCTGCAATACAATCAACCTCCCCCTACCTTCCCCTCTTATCTACCGGGCTCATCTCCCTCTCCTCCAGCCAGACAGGCAGGCAGACCTCATGACGTCGCCTTGACACGGGGCTCCTTGACACGGGGCTCCTTGACACAGGGCTCCTTGACACGGGGACACGAGAAGGAACACGAGGGAGGGACGCTGGCCTTTCACATGAGCTCACTCGCCCTTGTGTGCTAGGGAGGGGGGAAGAGGGGGAGGGAGGGAGGGAGGGAGGGAGGGAGGAGAAGAGGGAAAGGGGGTAGGGGAGGGGGAGTGGAGGAGGGGGGGAGGGGGAGGTGAAAGGGAGAGGGAGAGGAGAAAGGGAGAGGGTATATATATATATATATATATCCTTATTACAATCATCATCATCTTTATTGTCATCATCATCACTATCCTTATCATTTTTATGATTGACGTCATTATCCTCATCATCATCATTCTTATTATTCTCTTTAAGTTTCCAAATTCTTCATTTGTTTCCATGTATTCATCCGCGAATTTTCGAATATAAGCTTGCACATTTAGACATCAAATCATTTACATTTCTAAATTGACACTAAACACTCAGCAATTCATTCATCTAACACATCATCTCTTCAATAAATTCACCATATGATTGTTCTTTTTTTTCATCTTTGGGTCTCTACACATTCACCCGTTGCCTATTCCCTCCCGCCATCCTTGTGTTACGCATAGTAATTCATACACTCCGGTCCGAAGTAGTCCGGCGTCGCTTCGGTACCGTGACACAGCACCTCTGCGACAGCTGGTGGCTCTAACCCAAACAAGGGCGCCGGGTTAGATGACTATTTAGATAGCCATTTAGTGTTGATATATATTCTAGAGGATATAGAAGCCATTGAGATTAAAAACAGTACGGGGGAGAAATGATCATTGCAATGTTTTTGGAAATGGTTTATCAATCTCATAGTGTCTCTTTATTTATGATTTTTTTCTTTATTTGGCATCTATTTTCCTTGTTAATTTTTAGAGACATTTAGAAATTTAGAGTCGTTGCTTTTGGTTCTATAGCATGATCACATTTAAGAAGGGAATTGTTTATATTCAATGTGTCAGGAAAATGCTCTACATAACAGCTGTTCTTCCCAATACAAATGCCAGTCAACTAGTCGACTTCGGCCGGCGATCGCTCAGGCATCCGACAGTAAGTAGGCACTCTTTAGGCCTATAAATTAATATTATTCAAAACGGCTGCTGCAGATTTCTCTCCTCGACTACTTCTCTCCCTCCCTCCCTCTCTCCCTCCTACGTCTGAATATGACCCACTTACACGTATACTGTACTCCTAATACCTGCACCACCGCCGCTCTCTCGCTCGCTCGCTCGTTCGTTCTCTCTCGCACTCTGTTTCTATTTCTGTTTCTGTTTTTCTCTGTTTCTGTTTCTCTCTCTCTCTCTTTTTATTTATTTTCTCTCTCTCTCTCTATTTCTTTCTCTTTTTCTCTCTTTTTATCTCTCTCTCTCTCTCTTTCATCTCTTTTCTCTCTATCTCCATCTCTCCCTCTCTCCCTATCCGTAACTCCTTATCTTCCCCCGGCACTCGTACTATCCTCTCCATCCACTCGACTCATCCAGTCTTTTACTAACTGTATGACAAGTAATATTCACATCATCGATCTCTCGATCTCTCACTCACTCACTCACTTAATAAATACTCTCTATTCCTCTCTCCAACTTACACTTACACTTCCTCTCCTTCCCTCTATTCATCTCTCCTAATCCTCCACTCCACTCCCACTCCTCCTATTTCTCTCTCTCTCCCTTTTATTTATTCCTGTCTCCTAATCCTCCACTCCTTTACCCTCACCCTCCCTCTCCTCCTACCTCACCCTCACCCTCTCCTTCCCCTTCTCCTCCTTCTCCCTCTCCTCCTACCTCACCCTCACCCTCTCCTTCCCCCCCCTCCCTCTCACCCTCTCCCTCTCCCCCTCAGCCCTCCGACCCACCCACCGCCCGCCCGACACTTCGCAGCCTCTCTCTCTCTGTCTCTCTGTCTCTCTCTCACCTATGCACTTAATATCCCACTGGATCCCACCGCCCGCCACTCGAAAACAACTCATTTGTGAAATCGCTCACTTCGCCACCGTCTCTCGGCCGCTAGACGGTTCCGTTCTAGTCTCTGTCTCTCTTTCTCTTTCTCTTTACCTGTCCCTCTTTCTGTCTCTCTATCTCTATCTCTCTCTCTCTCTCTCTTTCTCTCTCTCCTTTCCCCCTATAATTAACGACAAGAAAACATGTCACTCTAACCAATCTCAGGTCGGACGGTGGGAGAGAGGGAGATGGAGATGGAGATGGAGATGGAGAGGGAGAGGGAGATGGAGAGGGAGAGAGGGAGGGAGAGGGAGAGAGGGAGGGAGGGTGGGAGGGAGAGAGAGAGAGAGAGAGAGAGAGAGAGAGAGAGAGAGGCAGTGAGATCAGAGATAACGAGAGAGCCAGAGAGTGGGAGAGCGAGAGAGCGCGAGCGAGAGAGGAGAGAGAGAGAGAGAGAAAGAGAGAGCGAGAGAGAAAGAGAGAGAGAGAGAGAGAGAGAGAGAGAGAGAGAGAGAGAGAGAGAGAGAGAGAGAGAGAGAGAGAGAGAGAGAGAGAGAGAGAGAGAGAGAGAGAGAGAGAGAGAGCGAGAGAGAATGAGAAAGAGAGAGGCAGAGATAGAGAGATAACGAGAGAGCCAGAGAGTGGGAGAGCGAGAGAGCGCGAGCGAGAGAGGAGAGAGAGAGAGAGAGAAAGAGAGAGCGAGAGAGAAAGAGAGAGAGAGAGAGAGAGAGAGAGAGAGAGAGAGAGAGAGAGAGAGAGAGAGAGAGAGAGAGAGAGAGAGAGAGAGAGAGAGAGAGAGAGAGAGAGAGAGAGAGAGAGAGAGAGAGAGAGAGAGAGAGAGAGAGAGAGAGAGAAGAAGAAAAAGTGGTTTCGACAAATCACTCTAAGAAGCGTAAAATGATCGCGTATCATAAATCTAGCATTCATAGCTTGAGAAGAAAAATTCTTATTGGCTGTGAGATCAGAACATCAATATTTGAAATTGGCGATCAGATTTTTTGTTCTTCTTTTTCTCCCTTTCACCTTTTATCATAACAATACATAACATCAAATTAGAACACACGTTAGTTGAACACCAACACTTGGATAATATCCTAAGCTGCCAAACATACCCATAAAAAATATTCAAACACCCAAGAAAACGAAGAACATCCCGACTCGTGAAGAAGGAAGACGCTGAAAAATGAACAACGAAGTGTTGTACTGTGAAAAAAAAGAAAAAAGAAGAAAGAAAAA
>BOPN01004789.1:90000-97500 GCA_017312705.2 Penaeus japonicus
AGATTATGTTTTCCATTTTATTTTTTCATTTCTTTTCTTATTTGATTATCTGTCGTTATTGTTATCATTATTGCTATTTTCACTGATACTGTCACCATCATTATCGCCATCATTATCCACCTCCTCCTCTTCATTCTCATCATCATCATGATTATCCTCATCATCTTTCCCATCCTTACCATCATCACTATCATCATCATCATCATCCTTCTTACCCTCATTACTATCACCTTCGACAGTGCTTAAAGAAATCAACAACACAGTCGAGACGAAAACCGATCGACCCAAAAAAAAAAAAAAAAAAAAAAAAAAAAAAAAAAAAAAAAAAATCGAAAAAAAATCTCTTCGAAAAATCATATCGCAACTGTAAGCGGATGGAACAGCGTCTTCAGGATGTGACAAAACGCGAGAAACAAAGACACAATAAGGCAACGTGCACAGATAATGACACTCCAGCCCCGTAAATGCTAAGGCAATAGGGGAGTAATGCGATACACTCCTGGAACATATTGCTATTGGATACATTTTTTTTTTCTTTTTTTTTTTTTTTAAGACGCATATGGAGGAATTTACAAGGAAAAAAAGAAGGGATTGGGGGAATATGATACCATTGTTCTATAGATATTGTTTCTGATATTTCCATTTATTTTTCTGATTCAGACGCAAAATGAAACATAAAAGAGATAAGAAGGAAAGAGATATAACTATTGTTTCTTTGACGCTGTCTTTTGTTGCACATTTTTTCTACAAAGCTAATTATCTGTCTCTGTCTGTCTCTCATTCCTCTATCACTCTCTCTCTCTCTCTCTCTGTAATTCTCTCTCTATCTCCCCCCCCCCCCTTTCTCTCTCTCTTTCCATTCTCTCTCTCTCCCTCTTTCTCTCTCTCTCTCTCTCTCTCCCTCTCTTTCTCTCTCTCTCTCTCTCTCTCTCTCTCTTTCTTTCTCTCTCTCTCTCCATCTCTCTCTCTCTCTCTCTCTCTTGCCTCTAGTCATCGTACTATGTTATCGCCATCTCACAAAGTAAGTCCGCTATTCAGATGTCAATCGTTTCTACTTATCTTTCCTTTTTTCTCGATTTTTATGTTGTTCAAGGTGCGCATTCGAAGTGATGTCATTTTGGTCACATGATAGTATTTATAACAATGAGTATACAATAGTTTAGGCCAAGATATTAATGCAATATGTTGTAGTATCATATAGGGCAACTTCCTACCATCTTTACAGATTAATTTTTAGTAATCACACACATAAACACACACAAACACACTTGCACTAACACACACACACACACACACACACACAAACACACAAACACACACACAAACACACACGCAAACACACACACGTCCATTATGTATATGCAGCCTTACTTTTACTCAGACCATTAATGCACAACCGACTTACAAGGATAACGTCGGCATAAGACCTTTTCTCACGCGATGACCGCAATTACTAATGGCTGATAGATGGTAAACTTATGATAGACTGATGGGCGTGAGAACTGTTACTGACCACTTGGTGAACGGCAGAACTAATGAAGACGGAGGGTTGCGTCATAAGGGTCCCGGACGGCTGCATTGGGCTACTTTGGGGTCCTCTCTCTCTCTCTCTCTCTCTTTTCTTTCTCTCTCTCTCTTTTCTCTTTTCTTTCTCTCTCTCTCTCTCTTTCTCTTTTCTTTCTCTCTTTCTTTATTCTCTCTCTCTCTCTCTCTCTCTCTCTCTTTTCTTTCTCTCTTTCTTTATTATCTCTCTCTCTCTCTCCTCTCTCTCATACACACAGACATACACAAGCGCGCGCGCATTGCCACTCTCTAACCAAACCAAACCATACAAGCCAAACGAAGGTAATACAATGATCCATAAACAGAGAAACTTATAATGACTTTTAATAGATTTATACAACGAACTATTGTATCTAGACACTGAACTACTACACCTATGCAATGGACTACTGTAGCAATGTTCATGGTGCTGCGACAACCGCCGGTGGGGAGGCCCTGCCCACAGGCGGTTGTCGCAGCACCATGAACATTGCTCCCCCTGGGGGAGCTGCTACATAATTTTCTCTCAATATCAATCTACGAACTGGCTGGTTTTATAAACTTCTATCATAATTCTAATGGGGTCACCATGCTATCCCCTGGAAAAGGCTCCCTCAGAAAGGACTGACCTGCTTTAAGCCAAGCACCGCCCATCGACTGAAGGCCAAGCAACGGCCATTGACTGAATCCTAGGAAAAAAAAAGAAAGAAAATGTGGCCCCGCACACAACCGAGACACTCAGCACCAGCACCGAGCGGCCCCGCAACGGCATTGGCAAACAGGCCGAGACTCCCAATAAATCAATGAAGAAGAAGTGCCAGCAGGAGACCACATTACCTCGATCCTCGTAAGTCTCGGGACCACATAAACGTCTCAGCATTACGAGAGATTAAAATGGCTCTCCGTGGCTCCTCTTCCCTCCGCCTCCGCCCTCTGCCGCATTAGCCACGACTAATCCAACATAAATCAATAGTCTAATTTCTAATAAGGACGTTATCATCCCTTAAGCATCGGGAGGTAGCGAGGACCCCCCAGCACGGCCGACCAACCCGAGGAATTATCATATCGCTGACGTTGGAGGATTTATCGAAAGAGAAAGCCACGCTGGGCGCTGGTGTTGATGGTAATGGTCATTAGCATGATTGGGACGGTGTCAAAAATCCGAAATGGTTGTTAGTGACGCAAAAGGGGGGTAATAATTCAATGGCTGTCCTTTCGCCATTGTCATTGTTAATTGCATCGTTCCTGTAATAGTCAAAAAGTAGAATCAGAAAGTTCAGATAATAGATAAGGTGCAATGATGATGGTGATCACAAGAGAAAGAATGATGCTTATCACCATCGTCAGCATGTCCCCGAGAGATAAAGTCGCTGCCACCCAGGAACTTTTGCAAACTGTACCCAAACAGGATTCAGGTACTGTAAGGGCACTTGGGGTACGAGGGCTCTGAGGAACAATGCTGTTGGAACTCCACCCTTACCCCCGACCGCACAAATCCCACGCCAAAAGCTTTTGTAGGCATTTCCCTGAACTATCTAGACTAGATGTAATTGAAATACCGCCCTCCTCTCACTGGTTCCAAGAAAACAATAAAAGCAAAGATACATCACAATTATACAATTCGATTTGGAAAGGAAGTAATCATACATTCACCTAGTCCCCCTCTCCCCTCCTCCCTCCCGCCTCTTCCTCCCCCTTACCTAACGAGCGCCAAAGAACAGGTGTGGTAAGAGTCCACAGATTAAGTCAGTTAATGAAGCAAATGAACTTTTGATGGTGAAGGCACGGAGCCATCTGTCACCTTTACCTTGAGAAGCCTATTCACGTCGCTTAATTAAATCACACTCATACCAGGTACAGGTAAGTTACTTATCCGCACTCTTTGTACGTATACGCTAAGCCCTCTTAACAAGCGGATATCTAATAAAGGAAAATCCAATCCACTTATTCATCTTCCTGCTTCTGTTTATACACCTGTCAGTTTTTAAAAATAAATGAAAGCACGGTGACTTGTGTTTCGCTGTGAACCTCATTTGCGTTCACTTTCAGCCTCTGGGGAAGAACGCGCAAGATGTTCTGTCCCTTAATCACGCGAGGAGACGACACCGGAAACACAGCCTTGTTCTCTCTGCTCTGATAATGACAACTTTCTCCTCCTATGAGAAATAAATCGCATAGAAATAATGGTAATAACACTTTCTCATGTTCCTTACTGTGTCCTGTCAACAATTAGTTCCATAATTTGCCAGCAATGCGATTGTTAGACTTTTGATTTAATAATATAACAGCTGTGACTGATGAAAGGTGTCTGCATGACGGGAAAATAGGGCAGGTAGATCTATAAATGGGATTGGCAATATCTGGCCGTAATCAAATTGTCCAAATATCAGATGTTTTACTTAAGGTATGAACCAAAATAATACAAGTAATATATATATATGTATGTACACACACACACACACATACATATATATATATATATATATATATATATATATATATATCTATATATATATATATATATATATATATATATATATTCATCTATTTATTCATTTATTCATTTATCTATTGCTTTGTTTATTCATTCGTTTATTTATTTCAATGTAAGCATATATAGATATATGTTTATGTGTGTGTGCGTTCATACACGTATACTCATGTCTATGAGCCGATAGACTGCAAGACTGATAGAGAGAAAGCAACCGAACATCACTCAAGTGCAGAGGCAAATAAGAAGCAACCTCTTTGCAAATTGAAAACAAACAAACAAACATACGTCTGGCAGCTCCTGGCAGCTCCGTCTTCGCCTGCTTGGAAAACAAACCTTCATTCGTGTTATAGTGTTGACTCGGTCACACAGGTGGCTACAGTTAACAAGGACAGGTGGTACTTGTCTGCCTTAATGCGAAGGTAATATTTTTTTTCATAGTCCTTCCTTACCTGTCGCGTATTAGGTGAGAGGTTTTGTAAATAGAGATGTATATATATACATATATATATGTATATATATATATATACATATATATATATATATATATATATATATATATATATATATATATATATTATATATATATGGGCACACACAAACATATGTACATATATAAGCACACATACATATGTGTGTTTGTGTATGTGTGGGGGGGGGGATATGGTCGGGTGGGTTTGGGTATGAATATGTTTAAGTATATGTGTATGTATGTATATATTCTGATAATAATCGAATAGTACCTATGCTGGTGATAAAATTGATAATGATGATGGCAGTAACAAGAGTAATGATAACGGTAATAATAACGATGATGATGATAATAATCATAATGATAATGATGATAATAATGATAATGATAGTAATGATAATAATAATAATAATAATAATAATGATAATAATAATAATAATGATAATAATAATAATGATGATGATAATACTACTAATAATAGAAATAATAATAATGAAAATAATTCTGGTACTGATGTAATCGAAATTATGATAATAATAATAAATACTATTTGTGGTCTCATTTCGAAGTAAAAGTGGAATGATACAGCGGGATAGTCGTGTCATTTTTCTTTTATTCAGATGAGTCAGCTTTTGAAATTGAACGACTCTTTCGCAATTGATTTTGCAAAAACGGGTTCTTTCGGTTCGAGATCACTTTATGACGAGAGATAGGATGTTTATAAGAAATGAACGAGTTTGTTTTAATTATCTTTGTGTTTTGGTCCCAGACATTTGTCTTATTGATAAAAGATGGTTAGAAATGACAGTGATGGTTTTGACAGTGATAATTATTACAATCATGATGATGACTACGACTATACTAGTAGATAATAACAACGATAATAAAGATGATAATGAGGAGAACGATGATGATAAAGACTAATAATAACGACAACAGTCATAATGATTATACCCATAATCATAAAATATTAAAGACATTAATGACAATAAGCATTGCAACGTCAATATCAGTAACGTTTGGCCCAAACCAGCATAAAATACTAATGGTAATATCTATCAAAAGCCAATCTTACTATCGTCAACCATTAACACCATCACAAGAAAAAACGCAAGTCATAACAACAGCCCATAACAATAACACAAACAAGAATAAAGTTAAAATGACGCCATATAAACTTATACTCATAATCACCCGACACATAGATAACCAATAAAAAACACAGCAATAAAGATAACAGCAGGGATCACAGTGAATGAAAGTCAAGTGGGTCGACATGAATAAGTCGAGAGCATCACAGTACTCGACAAGGGTGGCCAGGGGCGTATGCGGGCGTGGTGAAGTGTTGGGACAGATGGGCGTACAGAGAGAGCGTGTTCGTGGCCACAGTGGCGTGACCAAAGAGGGTTGTGTGGGCATGGGTCGATGGGCGTTAAGATGCAATTGATGACGTGTGTGTGTGTGTGTGTGTGTGTGTGTGTGTGTCTGTGTGTGTGTGTTAAGAAGAGGGTTCTGTAAATGTTGTGGGCGTGGATAGCAGTGATGATGATAAGATTAATAGTAGTAATTATAATGGTAATGACAGTAATTATAATGATGATAATAACAAGAAAGCGGATAATGGCAATGATGATGATAATGATAATAGTAATAATGATAATACTAATAATGATGACATTGATAATAATCATAATAGTGATAACAATGTTTATAATAGTAATAGTAGTAATAGTAATGACAGTAGTGATAATGATGATGACTATGATGATGATAGTAATAATAACAAGAGTAATAATAATGATAAAAATCTTAATGATGGCGATATGATAAAAATGATAGTAATAATAAAAGTTATGATAAAAAATGGTACAAATACTGACGATAATTATGATGATAATGACAATAATAATAATGATGATGATAACAATAAAATTAACAACCAATATTAGTGACAAGGATATTAATGATAATGATGATAACAATAATCGTGATGATAGCAATAATGATGATAATAATAAGTATAGTGATAATGATGTTGATAATGATAATGATGCTGATAATAATGATAACAATGATAATACTGAATGACAAAAACACAGAACATGACAGAAAAACACTATACACAAAATACATTTATTGTAGAACGAGGCAATCATATCAGTCCAGCTATCTCGTTTTACAATAAATATATTTTGTGGATTTTTTTTCTGCCAATGATGATAATGATATAAACCAAAAATGATAATAATTGTGATGATGATACTACAAATAATAATAATAATGATGATAATGATAAGGATAAGGATAACAATGATAACGATGGTAATTATGCTGATAAGGGTGATAATGACAAAATTAAAAATCATGATAAAATTGATAATAATAAAACTGACAATAATGATAATGACGATAATAACTAATAGTAATAATGATAATGATAGCAATAAGGAGGACAATGAAAATGATGATAGCAATAAAGATGAGGACAATAACTATGAGAATACTGATAATGATAACGATAACAATAATGATTATATAATAATAGTAATAAAAATGATAATAGGAATGAGGATAATTATGATTTTGAAAATAATAGCGATAATGATATTAGTATTCATAACAATCAAACGATGTCAGGTTGGGATCCTGAATATAACCGAACCTCAAGGTTTGTTGGCTGTTGCAGGAGACAATGCTGGATAAGGATAAGGATAAGCCAGATTTTCGGAGCAGATGCTTGGCAGGGATTATATGCACTATTGCAAGCCCGCCTTTGTCAACGAGTGTCGACTCGACCTGAGCTTGGCCCTTACCCACCGTGGTGCCCAGACACGGCGGTGACCACGGGGGTGTGAGGCTGGCCTGCTACCACTGTACCAGGCTTTACAGTTGACGTTGCTGGAGAATTTTTTCCTCTGTAAGTAAATGTTATGGATGACGTGGGGGTTTGAAGGAAGTTTGTCGTTCTTTATGTAAATTATGTAGACTTATGAAA